>BLKR01005450.1:0-80661 GCA_011170035.1 Teleogryllus occipitalis
CCCGCTCCACCCCGCCCCGCTCCACCACGCCCCGCTCCACCACGCCCCGCTCCACCACGCCCCGCTCCACCACGCCCCGCTCCACCACGCCCCGCTCCGCCACGCCCCGCTCCGCCACGCCCCGCTCCGCCACGCCCCGCTCCGCCACGCCCCGCTCCGCCACGCCCCGCTCCGCCACGCCCCGCTCCGCCACGCCCCGCTCCGCCACGCCCCGCTCCGCCACGCCCCGCTCCGCCACGCCCCGCTCCGCCACGCCACGCCTCGCCACGCCTCGCCACCTCACCACGCCTCGCCACGCCGCCTCGCCACGCCTCGCCACGCCTCGCCACGCCTCGCCACGCCTCACCACGCCTCTCCACGCCTCGCCACGCCTCGCCACGCCTCGCCCTCGCCCACGCCTCGCCACGCCTCGCCACGCCTCGCCACGCCTCGCCTCGCCACGCCACGCCTCGCCACGCCTCGCCACGCCTCGCCACGCCTCGCCACGCCTCGCCACGCCTCGCCACGCCTCACCACGCCTCGCCACGCCTCGCCACGCCTCGCCACGCCTCGCCACGCCTCGCCACGCCTCGCCACGCCACTTCACACCTGACTTCACCACACCTGACTTCACCACACCTGACTTCACCACACCACGCTACCACACCGCACCACACACCACACACCGCATACGACACCACCACCCTACACTACACCACGCCATCCCACCCCACACTACACCACATTACACCTTCAACTCCAAGCCACGCCATCCCACCCCACACACCGTCACACCACACCCCACTCTACCCCACCCCCATCTCCACCACGCCACCCCCCGACGGCCGGTGCCTTGCCCCAACTCCGACGTTCCGGGCGAGTTGCGCCTTCGCGACGGCAGCCGTAAAGCGTCTTTATACGTCTCAGAGCTGCCTCGGCCAGACTCGGATCGCCGTCGTAAGTTAAGGTTCAGTGGTTTCGCTGACCTGCACCACACGCGGCGGACGCGCGCCAGAGGCCGGTTGGTCAAGAATCTCGAGGCTTCTTGGAACCGCTTTCGTGTTCCTTCATCGAATAATGTGTAAGTAACTACAAAGATAATATAAGTATCACGACACAATAAACTAAAATGAACTAATCCAATTAAAACCCACTGATATACAACCATAGTAAATGAACATTTTAGAAGCCAAGATATACACATCAATTATTAGACCCCTAATGTTCTGTCTTCTCTATCTAGTTTAAATCAGCCTACTCTCATTTCCGCAAAATACAAGTTATTTAAAGCAAATTTCAGCGAGCAATTACCAAATACCCAGAAAATCACAAAACAAATATCACAAAAAATCACAGACTGCAACTAATACCTATTATTAACCACGTAACAACGATATCGAAAAACTTTGTAATATCCTTTCACCTATTCCACAACTATCCCACTACTCGTATACATGTAAGTTGAATTAATAATGCAGGTAAAAAGGAGCGTTTTTGTCAGGAATTGGTAAGAAAGTATTCGCTTCCGTGTAATAAAAACTATTTTCAAAGGCATGAGGAACTGATGTTGACTGTGATCCCTTCTCGTGCCCTTTGTGAGAGAATCGACTTACTGCCTGGAGGAAACGGAAACTGGATGAAAAACCTCATCGGACCTTGACCCAAAAGCTGAGTACAATTCTGTTTACAGGCATATTTAGTCTTTTAGAATTATACAGTAAAATGGTAACTAATGCATATATAACGTGCCAGCAAGTTCAATTACTCAATTATAATTTAAACTTTTAATTTGTCTTGCGTCTTCCAAGTTAATATCAATTTTTTCAACATGGTTTCCGGAGGGGGGTGTCATGAACAACGTGATCAGCCTCTGGTTTGTATGTATACACCGCTCCCGCTTTAATCAGTTTAACTTTGTTTGTTCACTGCAATTTTCAAAGCAAGTAATTAACTTTCAATCAATTTTAATGTACTTCTTATTGCTGGGGAAGGTGAAACATCTATATAAATTACTGAACGCAATTTACGTCGTATATGGATTTTTTCTACTGTATAACACTTTCAGAATTACGAAGCATTTCACGGCATTCAGAATTACTGGTACTACTAGAGCGCATACTTTCTTGCATTATTTAAAAACACTACGGAATATTATTATAAAATCTTGTAAAAATACTTCAATCAAACCAATATTATTCTCAGCCCTTGGCTTTGGACTGAAGTCCTTAGTTACCACGCCACTCACGTTACATCCATACCACTAGCCCAAAATGTATACTGAACATTCCCGACGTTTTACAAAGAATTGAACATTTGCATTTGCAATTTTCAAAAAATGCAGACCTTCATTTACATTGTTTCAAGATATACTTTTAAAGAATAGATTTCATTAAGGAAATCTATATCTATCAACAATGTAGTTTTGAAATGTATTTTTTTGTTTCCGTCTGTCCTAAAGACAGAATTTGTCAAAAATGTGACCTACGCCATTTTTTAAATGTTCTTTGATCAAACGTTCCGGGTAGTGTAAAAAACGCTTAAAAGAACGGCGCAGATCTCATTCTTGTATAAAATTCCTGATTATCCTAAAACTGCAAATTTTCAAACTTTTTCAGCGTCTTCCTACAACTACAATATTGAAGAAAGATTATTTAATGTCCCCTGTTCCGGAAAGGATGATCTCGAAATGAGGTCATTGACAATTTTAAAAATATAAATTTTTGAAGTTGATATAATTCAAAATAAAAAAAGCTAGTGTTGCTAAAAATCACATACTACACTACTGCATACTCCGCTACCGCTATATTACACTACTGCATACTCCTCAGAGTTAACTTCCCATCACCCATACCACTATGCCACAGAATCGCCATATGGCAAGAATAAGAGCGAGAAGTAATAATATTCAGAAACGTTAGGGAAATAACGATAAAAGAAAATCGAAGTTGGTCACATGGGTAGTGTTTATAATTATAAATTTCATGTTGATAGATTCATTAGTTTACTTAAATCGATTCATGCTCAGAAAAACAAAAATTGATTTGACGTGTCATACGTTTTAGAAATCGAAACTGTTTGAAAAATATGGTTTGAAAAATAGGGTTTGAAAAAATGTTTAAAATTTTCAAATTAGAAAATCACATAGTCACTTCCGATTTATTTATCTGTATTGATTGTATTTGTGAGTAGAAGTTGTCTGGTTGGTTGGTTGGTAGTGATTATGTGTACTGAGAGCATTAGTTCCGTAAGTGTAGTGTATTTTTTTAAATGTGAATTGACGGTGATCTTTGCTGGATGGCGAGATCGGGCGCCGGCGTATCGTCTGCTAGCGGGGTTTCACTAACCAGGTATCTCCCACCAGCGGAGCACCGCCTCAGCCGGGACAAGCTCCAAGCTCCTGACCGGTCTCCCGGCATGTGTGGTAGTGTAGTGCAAGTTAGTGTAAGTGTGTGAGGATAGGACAAAGAAGAGAAAGAAAAAATTGCGCACGGTCCGTGGCCCGTTTGTTAGGGCACTGCTCCGCCATTCGCCTAGTGTTGACCGGAGAAACCACGAAAAACTACCGATCAGAGCAGCCGCACTCTAGAACTATCATTTAGACACAGACTGAATTCGACTTAGTCTACAAGCTAGTGTAGAATATCTTAGCACTGTCGGGACTGAAAACTAGGACCTCCCGGTCAGAGGCTCTGCAGTGACAGTTAATGCACTGAGCCGCCTCTCCCGGTGTGAGAGGAAGTCCTTCAAATGATTGCCAGTAAAGTTTCTCGAATTCTCAATACATTTCGACAACAACAATTTCATGAGAGACGAGTAACCAATTAAAATCCCTGTGCGTGAGTCCTACCCGCGATCTTTTGCACTGAAGCGCTGAATCCGTACACGTCATTTAACCAACTCAGGCTACGGGTTCGAACACAGACTCTACACTTTTATAATTGTCTTAGACATAATGTTTTCACTTTAAGCATTAAGGAGCCGAAAATTGAAAAATATCCTTTGGGCGGTAAAAGATGGCAGCTGGAAAGAGAATATGGCATGACCCAAAATTTAATCGAGACTAATGAGATTAGAAAATTAACTAGTGCGAGAATGTCTCTGCCAGCCTACAGCACAAAAATATTTTTACCACACAAGTAGAGTTGTTACATGCACAAGGAGAAACTAATGAAAAAATTTCGTGTGGGTTTTAAGAAAATACTTTTTTTAGAAATTGCATAAACTTAAGACCCTAATTAAGCGAATTCAGCTTGTTTTTTAAAAAAGAATTCCATGACTATTTTTAAAGAGCTGAATGTTTACAACGTAAGTCGCTATCTCCAATTTTGTAGTTTTCAAATGTTCACTATTTGTCATTTTTGGAAAAATAGCCGAAAACAATAGCCGAAAATGGCAGTTGCATCATATTTTTATCGTCCCTTATTACTTATGCGAAGAAAATTTAAAGAAAAAAATTGGAGCGGTTTTGGGGGGGAAATGCGTATATTTCGTGCAAAAATACACGGGAATTACTCATATTTTCGAAAAATTGAACATGAACCTTTTTAAAGATACGCAATTAAGGAACAGATTTCATTAAGGAAAATTTTTCTATCTTCAATATTATAGTTGTAGGAAGACGCCCTAAAAAATTTGCGCTTTTTCAATTTCCAAAAATCGGTGATTTTAACAAACCACCAGCGTTATTTATGCTATACACTAGTTTGATCGAAAATTTTGGTGGTGTTTTTGAGAAAAATATGAAAATGAGTTTGAGGCTAAATGTGAAGTACACTCAAAAATCAAAATATCCGTTTAAAACTCCCACAGCCTTATAATATATTGGATATAAATTTTCAAGAAAATCGGGTGAACGGTTTAGGCGTTAGCGTTGACCACAGACAGACACGTTTTGCCGTCAATCGATTTTTCGGTATCAAGGACCCACAAAACATTGGATTTTGGCAACACCATGTGATATTTTTCTAAATTTAGTAACAGGTGATATCCAATTTTTTTTACGAGGGCCCGGCAATAAGAATTTTCTGCCGAAAGTTCCCCGTTTTCTGGCGCAAGATTAAATAACTATCTCTTCTTAAGAACAACTTCGAAAGGGCGAGAAAGTAACAAAGGGCAAATGGGAATACGTAGGAGACAGGCGAATAGGTGAGGGACATGTGGAGAAATGAAGCGGAGCAGGTACGATTTAAAGAATGTTTCTTATGTAGTGTTTTACCAAGTGAGACCTTTGGAGTCTTCTATTGGATGCTCGGAGATTTAGTTGTGGGTGCCCACTCTCCTCAGCATGTTGAGTCAGAATCCCGGTATCAATGGAAGATTAAATAGAAGAAAAAATACGGAAATAAACTTCCGCAATGAATTAACAGTACCTATTTCATTTTGTGTGCAATTTAATCGAAACGCTTAGCACTTTTAAAATGGTTATTCGCGCACAGCGCATAGAGACATGTCACTGTGCTAGCGCACTGTACCACTAAGGGGCTGGATGTTGGAATGGGGTTCAACTATGAACCTATTTTCACTTTCAAACCAATGATTTATAGTGTTTTCGTATGTCAAGCTAGTCGTTATTATTTTCATTTCATAACATACATCAATGGATCGTTGATCACGACATGACTTTAGCACGGTTTGAGTACAGTGATGGTAGCACAATTCCAAGAGATGATAGAATTGTCATTGACACCGCCCACTCATCCTAAAAGACATCCTACACGGTAGGGGTGGCCGCGCGGAGGTGGCGGCAGCAGAGCGCTGAGATAAGAGTATTTTTTGGCAACAAGCAAAAGCATCTGGATAAACGGAATACGAGTGGCATGAAACGTATAATGGGTGGCGATTCAAAGAGTTGTACGTGTTAAGGTAGAGAGTTAAGTTAGCTAATAAAACAGTCACTCATATTGTGGGGTCAATTTCATTTGTTTTTGTGGCGTATTTCCATGTCGACGGCAGGCTCTTGTAACTAGGAGCGACAAAAATATTTAGTAGTGGTGGTGGTGGTGGTGGTGGTGGTGGTGGTAACGATGGGAAGCGAGTCGAAAAAAAATCTCTATCTGTATATTGACGTTCAATTCCTCAGAAATTTAGCGTTGGCTTGTCTCCAGGATGTGGTATGTAAATCACGGAGGCCGAAATTCTGAGCCTCCGTCAACTTAGAAATTCGCATCCGGAACGAGTCAAATTGACCCTTCAAATTTACGATTTTTTTCTAAACGAACTAATATCATACGAGAGACTTTACGACGGAGGATTCGTGAAAGCGGGACGGCGCGGGCCGAGGCAGGATAGAGTGAAGTAGAGTAGAGCGGAGCACGGAACAAGTGGGCTGAGACGCACACCAAAGCAGCGTGTGGAGCCGGGCCTGCTCAGGAGCTTCTACAATTAGCGACCAAATTGCATCTTGTGCTCCCACCTTTCTCCCGAAGGTCGGTGAAGTCTGGTTACCGGTGGCACAGCCGACCCGTTCGTTGTTTGGCATTGACAGGCCCGTCCTCTGCAAACGACAGGGCAACAGCTCATCGGGAGACGCGGCGATTACGTCTCTCACCCGCGCGTGATCGCTACCTCAATCGTGCCGTGGCTGCAACCATGCGTCAGTTGAGCAAGTCAAGTTGAATTACGTTGTGTTTATAGAATAATAATAATAATAATAATAATAATAATAATAATAATAATAATAATAATAATAAATAATAATAATAATAATAATAAATTGTCTTTATTTTTGTATGAGGCTCAGGCCCAGGTTTCACCCTTCTCCGCCTAACCACTTTAATGAATTTACAGTTTCACTAAAGTAAGGCGTTCAGACGTAATTAATAATAACTGACATTTCCATGTCACAGACGAAAAACAATTTGTATGAGGCTTGTTTGCATGAGGGCGTTTGCATATCAGAAGACACGAAAGAGCGACATCTAAATTATGGGTTATGTCGTTTGTAGATTCAAGATCAAATTCTGGAGACATTATTGTTGATTTTTATATTATTTTTTTGTTAAGAAAATAGCTACAGATATATATTTAATCAATAAAGTTTTTCTTGAATTACACGATTCACCAATTGAATAGTGCTTGAAAATAAATGCTTCACATACGTGATTTTACCTTACACACTTGAAAAGCACGTGGAGTCACATTTTATGTCTACAAAGGAAAAAAAATTAGCACATTCTGATACTATATTATTACATTGTATATTTAAAGGAAAAGCCGAAACGGATCTATGACGTGTGTGAATCAATAGAAACACGTTTATTCAGCTACCACTACATCATTGTCTCGTCAGCGAGAATTTTTTCAACTTTTTAATACAGCATGTGTGTGGGATGAGTAGGTTATAGAAAGTGGCTTTCGTTCGTGCCATTTTATCACATCAGTCTTTTTTCCGTGTCGCCAGTCGGATATCGCCTCCTGTAGATGAAGTTTCATTCTCCCAAAGCTCCGGAGCGCTTCGCAGTGAGACACGTCTGTTCGCCGCGCCATTTGTCATCGGTAAACAACAATCTCACCCTGATGTTGATGGGACGGCCACTCATGTCGTCCTTCACAGTCGTTCGACCCTCTGCGAATTCCATTGGCGTTAATTCTGGTTGGCGAATAGCTCCACCTGCCTGTAAGACAAGCTCCTTATATGCGTTCGCATGCTGGCGCATCCTCTTTTCAGAAAATGACCGACCGTGCACATCTCACAGTTCTGGCCACTGGTGATTTCAGCAAAAGAACTACTTTGGTTGGCAATGGTATCATTTTTTTATTTCCAAAAAGCAGTAAAACTCTTAAAGGATGAATAGGAGAGACGTTGACGCACGGTTTTTTGTGCTCCAAAATCCCATCCCAGTGTTGCTCAAATGCAAGTATTTCGAATCAGATCGCCTGCGACTCGCCGCAGTGTCGCTTGTACTACCTTACCTTTCACCATACTAGAGCCGGATTCGCCCAAAGAACTTCCAGCGGTAGACCACTCCGCCCGCCTCTCTCTGGCTAACTGGCAGTGCGAAGTCTGCTTGTTGATTTTGGTAATCTCATCTCTCTCCTTCATCTCAGAGTTGCATTGTAACCCGTGATGCTTTCAGCGTTTTTTTCTTCAGAGATGTGCTTTGTGGTGTGATATGATTTGGGATAACGAAACCAATAAACGAATTAGAGCATTTATATATAATTTGAAATTGAAACTAGATAATATTTTCTAGATAATCTCCGGAGCATGCAGGCTGCTTGAGCAAATGTTTTCTTAACACAGAAGTACAAGATGGATCGCCACTACTCCGCCATTCGCAGGCTTCAGGATCCCATTGTTTTCAGCAGCGCGAGCAACGCGAGCGGCGCTGCTCCTCTCCGCCTCTACAGCGAGCCAGGCAAGCGGCAGGGGCCAGGCGGCACGCCACGGGCGACCACCAGCAGCCCTGTTGGAACCCATTGTTGTGAACACACACACACACACACACATTGTTTCGCCATACTTAAATTACGCCCATTAAATCCCGATTAAAGGTGCCAGCAAATATGGTTCGCACGTTTGAAATTCAGAAATGTCTTCGCTCTAGAGTATCAGACGATATTCGCCCAGATTTGCATTGGAAGCGTACCACACTTTGGATTTTATAGTATTGCTGACAAACAAACAAAACACACACACACACACACCACTCCAGACACATAGCTCATGAAAAAATATATTAAAAATACGTGGTGTAGTGTGAAGCTAATGTACGTCCTAAAGCAAGCAAAACAAGGATAGAGGGATTTGCTCATTGTTGAAATTGGGTGGACGTAAAACCTTATCTAAATTGATAAATTGATCCAGATCCTAGGGGCAAAACTCTTACAGGCACACAATTGCTAGTCTTTTAGAATTCAAATACAAATCGTAACTTATTGCATTTTCATAATTTTTCAAAAAGTATCTTTAATTTTGATTACATTATTGTCTCAATTGTACAGAATTTTAAGAGTATGTTCGTCAGTTCAGGATTATGCATTTGCCTTTCAAAATATATACAATTTAGAAATTGTGCATACATGTTAGTTTTTAATACAGCTTCATATTTCGAAAAATTAAAGAAATTATCTTATATATTATTACAAGAAGAAAATTATGAAAATAGTATTGAAAACACTTATTAGAAGAAAAGCTAAAATATTACAAGAAAATCTTGTATTTTAGAAAAGCATTTTCATGCATTTTTTTTAATGACAAAGAGATTGTGATGCACATAGTAGTTATATATTTCAGTATTTTACAGTTAGAATAGTTTATATAATTTAAAAGGCTCAGTAGAACAAGAGGCTATCCCACATTGTCCTACTTCTTGTGATATATTGACTTGGGTTTTACTAGAATTTTATTAAATAACTTGAACCCTATGGATCAGTAAAATCTTCCGGAATAATTTTTTGCATATTATTAGTGCTTTTTGCAAATAACGAGAAAAATATTAATATCTCATATTACATTTTTTTTGGCTTGGCCATAATTGTTCTTGTTTCACCAATATTATTATGACATTTAAATACCTCTATTTTAAGAATAAGACTTAATTACTCCAAATAAGTATGCATTTTTATTACAAATATCCCATTTATAGAAATGACAAAGCATGCCTTTTTCATCGTTCGAAATGACGTACACGCCATTCTCTTGCAACAGTTAATGTTAACTCGCACTTGGCGGGCACAAAATTCTCGTCTCTAGAAATATATTCTCCACTATCTCTATCTTCTTCCCTTACGTTTCTTTCTAGTTTTTCTTAATACCTTTTCGTTTTATTTGACGATTTATGGACAGAGTGAGCATCATATTCCGTTACCTCCGTACTCACTCTGACAACACGAGCTGCCACACACTTTAATGATCGTCGGAAGAAAATAATTTCTATTTACAGGTTAAAACGACCTTCTAACAATGAAAAGAATCTTCGACTCCCTTTGTGAATTGATTCGATTCATTTAAAGAGAATTTCAGGAACCTAGAAACGTGGTCTCGGCGGGCGGTACCCACTGGTGGTCATACAAGGTTGGGGAGAACTGCCAGCCGATGATAGGTCGGCGCCGGATCTCTGCCATCACAGGGAAATCACCGCCACTTCCTTCGAGAGGAAACTTGCATTACACTTACGCGACTAATGATCTTAGCAGTTGAAGCATCCAGAATCACTAAACAATTTCAATCAATCAGCATTTCCGGAGAACTCTTTGTTTTTTCCAAAATTGCAAAATTAACAATGCAAAACTACAATATTTGATGGAGATATTTGTATTAAATGAAATCGGTTCCAAAAATTATTATTATTTAAAAAAGGTCATGTGCAATTCTTGAACTAACGCGTTAAAGCAATTTCCGCTTGCAGAAGTTAATGAAATTTGAGAAAAGGTGTTCTCAAAATCACTCCATATATTTTATCTTGTTTCTACAGATAGTACAAGGGACGCTTAGTAAAGAATTACGCAAGACTCGTAGCTCTTGGAACTGCCTGAATTTTTCAAGAGAATTGCAAAAGTTAGGAATCAGATGGGAGAAAGTATATGCTGTAAAGGCCACTCTTTATTTAGAGCATGTTGCAGGAATTCACGAACGCAGTCATGAAACTTGTATTTCTTCTTTATGATCAATGTAACACTTATTTTCTCACTTCATTCAGGAAAATTTTACCAAAGCTTGTTTATATGCATGGGCGGAGCCCCATAATACTAATGTCTGCGCGACGATTTGAGCTAAACTGTTGGGCAAATACCTCACATTGAATCTACGTAATGTAGAATGGGGCCTTTTCGGAAACGTTACGGAGTTATATTCAGTGTGGACGATTTTATTAAACTAAAATTTGCATTATTCTCTTTCAGAACGTATTGAAACACGCCCGCATTTTCGCTTTAGGTGGTCCTCAAGGGTTTAATCCATATTGATGCATTTGGAATTGAACTGGCAGACAGATCGCTCAAATCGAGAACGTTTTACGATTACATAAACTCCTCTAATTGTTTTTCTGTACGTATGGAAAATTCATCTTCAAATTGCAGACTTGCAAAAGTTTTACAATTTATAATCTCATTAATTTCATATTTATATTGTATGTTCCATATTCGTTTTCCGAATGCAATTAGAGAAGTGCACGCGGAGCTGGTCCATTCAGCACACTTATTTTCTGTTATTCATAATTATCCAAGAGTATGAGCGTATTTGTCATTGCTGTGTGACCATCCTACTATTAGGATGATCGCACAGACCATGGCAGAAAGACGGCCATCAAGTTTTTAAATACCTTTTGCTATTGTAGTTTTTGGACCAGTTGATGTAGTAAGACACAAATTTCTATCTCCATGCCAGCAAATGAAGGAAGTAATCGATCTTATGTGTTTTGGATAATTCTTGTATTATACACTATGTACTCCACACTTATTCATGTGGTTTCATCTTCTTCCAAGCAATTTTATTTATATTTGGCACATTTTTTAGATTTTTTTTCATCATAACGCAGACGTTGTCAGTAATTAAACCATGGCAATTGATTACTCGTTACTTAGAAAACAATAAGTTTGCTTTAAGCAGTTTCTGGTCCTCATGTAGTATATAATCATTAATCTGAACGTTGGGCTAAATAGAACCAAATGTTTAACTGCAGACGACTCTCTCCTTTTTATCTACCACTGCAAACGCGATGATAGGGTGGATGGATTGGCAAACACAGTGAGCGCTTCGCTTCCACTTATTTGGTCTGGTGGAAGGTGTGCCCTGCCCGGGCTCCGAGGCACCCCCTCTGAAGCGGACGCCCTCCTTGTTGCAGAGCCCACGCCGCCGCAGTACGTGTTTCTCTGGTACCACAACGACCGCATGATCAACTACGACAACGCGCGGCATCACGGGACACGGAGCCCGGCCCCCAAAGCGATGCAGAGAGCTGTGGCTCACCATCCGTATATGACGCGCACGACACCGACTCGGGCACCGTGCAGCGCCTCCAACACGGAGCCTGCCTCCACCTCGCCTCGTGTCCGAAGGTGTGAGTGCAACCCAGCCACGCACCCTTGCCCGGATCCTCTCTGTCTGGAAACCCTCTCTGCTCCCCCACAGACCCGAACCCTGCTCAGCCTTGGGCCCCTTAGCCCGAAACCTCTCTCTCTGCCCCGGACTCCCTTAGCCTCAAGGAGCCCTCTTCTCTGCACACAAACCCCTCTCACTCCTGAACATTTCTCATCCTGATCCTCGCAGCTCTTGGACACCTTAGGCCCCCCAGGCCCCTGAACTCTTGCCTCCCCGCTCCCTGAACCCCTGCCGCTCCCTGAACCCCGCTCCCCGAACCCTGCCCCCCTAACCCTGCTCCCTCCCCGAACCCTGCTCCTGAACCTCCTGCCTCCCTGAATCCGCAAGCTCCTGAACCCTCATGCCTCCCCGGAACTGGCCTCGAACCCGCCGCTCCGGAACCCTTCGCCTCGAACCCCAAGGCTCCCGAACCCCTGCTCCCGGAACCCTGCCCGAACCTCCTGCCTCCCGAACTCCTGCCTCGAAACCCCTGCCTCCCCCTGAACCCTACTCCCTTGAACCCTGCTCCTTTGAACTCATGCCTCCTGAACCCTGCCTCCCGAACCCCGTGCTCTCCGAACCCGCGCTCCCCGAACCCCGCTCCCCGGGAACCTCTGCTCCCCGAACCCCGCTCCCCGAACCCCGCTCCCCGAACCCCGCTCCCCGAACCCCGCTCCCCGAACCCCGCTCCCCGAACCCCTCTCCCTGAACCCCGCCCCCCGAAACCCTCTCAGCGAGAGCCCCTCAGTCCTGGATCACGCTCATCCGCGGTTAGGATAGGATCCGTCTCAGCCTCGAAATCCTCTTAGCTCAGCACCCATCTCAGCCGCGGATACCACACATTCCCAGACCCTGTTCGTTCCCAGAGCCCGCTCAGTCCAGAACCTTTGTCAGCCCTGAATCCCACACAGCCCCAGAATCTTCAGCTGCAAACCCCTCAGCGTTCCTTAACCTTCTTAGCTCCGAACAGAGCTCATGTCCAATATCTAAACGAAAGTTCTGTATATTTTTTTAATTCCCTTATTTTGTTAAATTATTTTTAATAGTTATATACCAAGCGTTAGTATCATAAATAATTTTTAAATATATTGATTTCGAAGGTTAATTTAATGTCTGTGTAGAAAATACTGAAACATTACTCTCGTATGTCATTACTTTATTGTACTTATCACAGCAACCAACATAAAGCTTGAAATATTCTAGATTTTAAGCAAGTATATTTACTGTGTTGTTTTCCGATATCTACCAGAGCAATACAACTATGTGGCATTTAGGTAAGTGGAAAACTATATAGTGTCCAGGATCCAAACGGACATTTCCAAACGTTTGCTATGTGGATCAAACGAAATTGGGGAATCGCCCGATTCATACATAGGTCACTGACATAAATACTTTATATTTCTTAAACTCTAATTAGTATTACAACGGTGACAGTGAAATATGTTATCACGTGTTAAATTCAATTGATTTAATCCATTAACGTCGTATTAATTTCGTTGCACGATGCGTGCGCTTATTGCCTTTGCGTTTGAGCATTCAGGTCTATGGATGGAGCTCTTCGGTAGCACCTGCTTGAGACTTTTCTCACCAATTTGTTATGTTGCTAAAGTACCCCACTGGAATGCTCGAAAGCGCCAACCATTGGTTATATAAGCATTTTTTTTACAAATGTATTAACATCAATCTTTGCTGAATATGATAACTTCAGTACGGAATCAACATGCGTTTGCTTTACGCGGGGCTGCAACTTAATCATGGACATTAAACAGAATGGTTTTGCCGTAGCCATGGGTTACGCATGGTATTAGATAGAAAATTCGAATCGTCGTTTCATGAATACGCTCTGCCCAGGAGCGTTTAACGACCCCAGCTAAATCAATATCAATCTTTCAGAAATTTCAGAACCTGTTTTTGTGATCGTTTAGAAGGTATGTCGTGAGATACATTCACTATATAAAAATTTGAGATAAGAAAAAACGAAGTTTAATTTTCACTTTTTGAGACAATGGGAATAAATGGAATGAACTTGTCTTTCTAGTTTACTAACTTAAAGATGCACATCATGTTTATTCAATTAGCAGATCAAGTTCACAAAAGAGGCTTTTAATTAAACGAACTGATAAATGCAGAAAAATTTAAATTTTTGTTTACTATTATACCCAACAGTGTGTAGAGATGACTGTACTAATGACATACAAGTTTATTAATATCAATTTTAAAAGTTCACTTGCTCCTCAATAGAGTTCTAGTAAAGGTTCAACGTACATTTTTCACTACATTAAAATTCTTTGGTGATGAAGACTTTGTTTTAATTTATTCAAAAATCTTCATTAAAACTACGAAATCACGCGAAAAAATGCTGCATTTAAAAAAAGTTACGATTCAATCATCCGTAACGCAAAAGCATGAATTTTTAAATTCCAATTACTTTGAGTTGAATATTTGGAGAAACTTGAGGATAAGACTCCTTTTCCATTATTTAATTAAAACATTGGTTCACTAACTATTTTCGAAGATTCTAGTAGTACATTTTAGTAGTATAATATTGCGTAGACATTACGTAAATAATTCGAGAAAATATATGCTGACATTGCACCACTTGCTTTGTATTGTTGTGGAGTAAAATATCATAAAACTCTCCAGTTAAAATGTTTCAGTAGTCGAAAATGTCCTCCTAACAAAATCCAAAACGCAAAGGATTTACCCACTAGATTGAAACGACTTAGTTTGGCAATTTCAACATTTTGACACATAAATTTGTATTAAAAAGCTACGAAAAGTTGCTGTTATAAATATGAATTTGGAAAGCAGCAATCCGTGTTAACGAGAGGTAGAATCTTTAATTGGCCTTTTTCGTACTTGCCTGTTTGGAGAACTTCGAAAATATCTCCATTATTTTTTCATTTAACTTAAAAATCATTACTTATATAATGCCATAACACGACAAGAAAAGGCAATTCGCTTTTATTTTTTGCGAAAATGCGATTCCGGGCAGGAACGTCGCTTCATCCCTGTCGCTGTGGCCTCGGCATCAGCCCCACGGGCGCCGATGATGCAGCACTAAGCGGCGGTCGCAGTAATTTGACAGTTATGATGACAGCTGTCAACTGTCAAAAGTCTGTTTCCACTCTACTCGTGGTCCCTAAACAGAAGTATACGAATTGTTAAATTTAAATAATAGAAATAAAAATATGCTTAATGGTCACCAAATATTCATCAAGCCTTTATTGCCAAATAAAAATGTAAGCTCTCGCCAGCACGGTATTGGTATTCGAAATTTATATCTTGGTAATACTAGCTTGTTTTGAAACATTTTATCAGATTTCTCAGAAAGAGAAAAATCGATTTCGAAATTGCCAAATTAATGGCTGCCCTATGTCCCAGACTCTTTATCTTCAATAAATATATACACATATATGGACAAATACATCTAAAACTAATTTATGATGCAAATCATGAAAACTCAATAGATCAGGACAATAATAATGGCACCATTCTATGTTTCAAGCAAACCATTTTACAAAGAATTTAACCTAGGACAATAGTTTTGCATTTCAATCTCTTCTCCAACTTGTATTCACATGTAATGCACATAGAAGTCCTATCCGAATACATGCTGTGCAGATTCCGCGGTACAGGAAAAGAGCAAGAATACGCAATTTATATTTTCCTAAGAATGTTCTCGAATTGTAATAAAAGTAGAGACATCAATAGATTCTCTCATGAGCTTGTAATAGTTATAAGTTTTTAGTTACAGTTTTCACAGCGATAAATAATCAATACACGTGTAAGTAAAATAAACTGAATCATGTAGTCATGAACAAACGCAGAGTCATACAAAGGATCTGCCTGAATTCTAGAGACAACCGCTCAGATGGCTAGTTTTCGCTCTTAGAATTCATTACAGATGTGGAGGTAGTACTTTAAACAAAAGAGCAAGGGCGATCCTGGTTTCACCAGTCTGGCCCTCCCTTTGAGCCGAACGACGGGCTGATCAGTATTCCCTTTTGGCCACAGCCAATGGGGTCCACAGTCCTGGGCCATGGTGGCAACGGAGAGACAGAAACTGGGAGAGGTGAAGAGAGGGAGAAAAGGAGAGGGAGAGACCAAGGCAGGGAGTGAGACACGGGGAGAAAGATGGAGAGAGAAAAACGGGAAGAGCAAGTCAGACAGGGGAGCAAAGAGAAACAGTGACAGGGAGAAGCAGATAGACAAAGATACGGAGACAAAGAGATGGAAGCAGAATGAGAGAGAGGGACATCAACAACCATCTACTTTCAGTATATTAAATCTGGAGTTGCTTTGAAATATTTTGTCGTAGCGACCGTCCAATGCTCTCGATTTTGACAAGCAAACAGCAAGGCGCATCTCAGCCCTCGGAGCCCTTCAATCGATTAAATCGTCCTCGCTCGCAAAAGCACTCGACTTTCTGCGCGCAGTGAAGCTGGGGAGCTGCGCGCCATAGTGACAGCGGCTCGAAGCCGCGCCCTCTCGAACAGCGAGGGTGGGGGCGGGGGCGAGGACGAGGACTGACGCTGAGGACGAGGTGGAGGGTGGGAAGGATGGCAAGGCTGGGAAGGAGCAGGGCTGGCAAGGACCGGTCAAGCCGAACTGGAGGACGACAGATGACGTAAAAACACATTTAAAAGGATTTTAACATGGTACATAGGCATTCTGGACACAATAGACCAGTAAGTTGTAATGACAAATAAAGCGTATTTCAACAAATGATAGCGACACAATCATGTTTAAAAAATGCTGCAGGCTTAATGTGAAATAATATTGATTGCAAAGGTTATCTTTCTCTGAATGACATCAAATTAGGGTATCTAATATTAATTGTAATAAGAGTTTGCATAATTTTTTACCTAGATTTTTAAATTGTTCCAAGTTCCTCCTCAAGGTTTCTATTTCGTATATGTGTTACTCTACTGACTATGAAGTCTTCCTTTCTTCTTTCCGCTGATACTTGCTAAGAAATAATGAAAGCCGATACAAATAAATAAAGAGGGTGAAAAGGAATAAAATAATTGTATTAAAGACATTGATTTTTTATTGAAAATGCATTTGAGAAATGTATATAATGCTAAGTAATAATTGGATAAGTATTTCATTCCTTCTTCTTATATGACTACTATTCTATGACAGCTAGGCATGGATATTAGAATGGAGAGAGACAAAGAATTGAAGTGATACAGATACTATTCCTCAGACCAATATGAAAGTAGAGATATTATCAACGCCAGTTCTAATGTGCAGAAGATAAATCGGGTCCCATTGAATCAAACGTTTAAATAAAATACAAATTTTAAAAAAATGAGATTTCGTAGAAAAATTGAAGATTGCTCTGTAATAGATAAAATTCGATATGAGGATATAAGTACGGAACTGAACATTTATACAGGAGACTGTGGAAAGTACACAATATGTGCTAGATGGAAAAGAATACTCCAAGATGAAGATGCTAAAGATTATTATATAAGCAAGGTTAAAAGGGTTGTGGAAAAACCAACCAAACGTAATGCCGATACAACAGGATATACTTTCTAGAAATAATTTTTACTGACGTCCTATTGTATTTGCAATTATTGTCTCCAAGTAGATTAGCAATCTCCTGAAAAACACTTTGCTGCGAATGAAGCGCCAGAGATTCGACAAAACTTTTGAAAATTCAAAAGTTATAATCAGAATAGCAATTGTGTCTTAGGATTCGATCTTTGGGGCCATCTCTCCACAAAAAACTTTTAAAATTTTGCAATCGTTTTTAAGACTTTTTTAGAGATTTTGTCACGTTCTGATTCACAATTTCTCGAAAAATATATGTTTTTAGAAAAGTGTAAATGAAATGATTTAAAAATATAATATTCACGAATACGTTGTGTTAATAAAAATATCCTCCTATGCCTTCGTTATTGGGAAGGGGAAAGGGGGGAAGAAGGAAGAAGGGGAAAAAATAGAACTTTCCAATTTTCGAAATTTATATTTAGTAAAGGGCTTCCAAAAACTAAATGTAAATAAATACGCTTTTCAAAATGGAAAGGGTATCATATGGATCTGAAGTTATACTAATGGAAACGTCCGCGAATTACTAGCTACACATATGGAAGGATGGACAAATAGATTTGAAAAAGGCATGTTTCCAGTGTAAAGAATTCACAGAATTTATGTATCTGTCAAAATCTCGACATCATTGTTTTGTAGCATTACATAACTTGCCTTACTGTCGCCATTATTACACTATATTTGCACTAATATATTACATTTAATTGCATAATTGCAACAATGTGTTTTTTAATAACCGATGTCCAAATGTGACTTTCTGCTGAATTGCTGAGAACCTCTTCGAAACACTGCAGCAATACGGAAATTCGAAATACAGGATGAGCATTCAGCGATGTTGATATGATTTGCGAATTTATTTTGTAAATCCTTGATTAGGTGATTCGAAACAAATTCTATCTGAAACAAATTTCATGAATGCGTTTGTAATCACGTAGATATTTCCATCTATCACCAACACTTCAGAGTTACCCTTGAGCGAGGGCGCCCTTTTCTGTAACGTAGACGGGCGCGCGCAGCACTTTGTGTCGCACAGAGAAATTAAGTGTGTAGGAGTTTTGACGCCTAAAAGGGGCAGGGAAAAGTTATATATATAAAAGGGTCCATCCCTATCCATATAAGGGTTATATATATATATATATATATATATATATATATATATATATATATATATAGTGATGGACCCTATTTTCGGTCCGATACAACAGTGATTTTAAGATAAGATGGGTACAGGTATTCTTTTTCGTGAATGGGCTTTGGAATTCGTTATACATTGGAAATACAAATTGAATGGGTTCTGGATATTCGTGCATATAACTGCAAATACAAATTATAATACAAAGAACATAAAATACTTTATTTCAAACTCATTATAATGTGCGTCTCTTTTCACTTTTCCAACCTTAAATGCTAATGAATTATTACCATTTCCCTAAAAAGACTGCTCAACACATAAAAACCTTACTCTTGGATCGGCGACGTTGCTAGCCACGGGCGCCTCGGGGGGGGGGGGGGTCGGCGTCGCTCGGCAGTTCTCGGTGCTTGCTTTGTTCTGCTCGCGTCACCACATGCCTTCGGCCGTTATCCACTCGTCACGCGTTCCATCGGGGCATTATTGATGTTCTGCTCTCATCCACACCATCCGCACCGTCGTATTCGTGGACGCTTTACTCACAATAATACTGTCTACAGCCCTAGCCGGATGTTTCGCTGCAATTGCACCACCACGTGGTGTAACTCGTATCCCGGCTGATCTTTGGCACTCTCCCAGTCCTTAGCGTTACAATTCCTGATTAGATTTTGTATTGTATAGATTGTTCACCATGCTCACCTCCGCATCGATTCTCACTGTACTCAGTTTCCATCGGCACGCATCACATCTCCCCAGTTCCTTAATTCCTTCACAAACCACACAAGTACACGCACCAGTTCCGTCTCCTCTCGAGTTCTTTCTCCCACTGCCCGTTTTCTCTCGTGCTCTTCGCACTTCTCGCTCGCCGCGTTACCCTGGCTAGTTCAGAACGGGTCAGTCGGCAACGGCCATAACTACCGCGTAATTTAACTAGGTCGGCCGCTACACCTCTGTTTAGAAACGCGATGCGTTTCAATATGTGTGTATCTATGTAAATACATACATACATATTGTTATTGACGCCATATACATACATATGGCGTTATTGGGTCGGTAGTCCGATTTCACCGGCCAGCTACCGGTGCCCCCCATGCCTGGGCCTAGTTACATTCCCATGCTTAGGAGTAAGGCTGACATGACGCGAACACAACGTATTCTCTTCACCGTAACTAGCAAGATCCGCCTGCTTGAGCTTTTCTTCGTCGCACAGGGAGGCAGAAATAGAGTTGGAGCTTTCCTTTGAAATCGTTCCAGTTCCTGTAGTATATATAATATATACAGCTTTACTATTATTACATTAAGAAGAAGTATTTATTTTTTCGATCAAAATATAATACTCTGATACAAGAACACCTACATCAAAAGAATTAGTGAGGAGAACGAAAGACATAACTAAAATGTTTAAAATAATAAAATGTAAACAATTATCACGCTTTCCAAAGACTTTTTCCTCTTCTTTTCAATCCTTCGTTCAGTTGTTCCCATCTCCCTCCCCTCTCCTTTGAAGAATTTTATGTGAGCTGGCGGCAGCTGTGTAGTTTGCATACAAACATTCGAGCACAACGTACGATTGATCTAACATTTTATGAATGTCGCGTTCTCGGAACTCCACACTTCTGTCATCTATTGTTCTAACTTCCTGCGTACGCTATATTTTCCTGAAAAACATCCTAAACTTTTGGAAGGGAACGTATTTCTGCCCTCTTTCGTGTACTTAATGAGCCCCATTCCCAAATTCGTGAGAAATTTACATCTGAAGCTATCTACTGAAGGATTACTTGCTCTGAAATGTGCTTTCACCTGTGAATTTGTGGCCACTATGCCAATCATTCTAAAATATAGGTAAATACACTATCTTCTCGTTTTGCTTGTTTCTGTTGAATAAGACGCAACGTTTGGGGCTCCCCCAACACTTTGCCCGAGCGATATATAGTGACACGATATGTTAAATCTTCCGGCAACTGATCCTCAAATATTGGGCGATATTTAACTTTTTTAAACAATTAGATTAAAGAAATTGAATGAAAGGAAATTATTTCAACATTTAAGATATCTTTTAGTAGACGTCACTGCAATTAGAGCCAGATCAATATTTTGCACATTTGTTGAAAAATTAATAATATAGCCCAATGGTTAGTAGATTGCAATGTACCTTTTCTTAGTTTAAATAATTATTAAAAATTATTATTCTTTGATATTAGTATTTTTTATATGAAATTCATTGTTCATAATTCATTGTCCTGTTTTCCTTCTTCCAATGAGCAAATACTGACTCGTGCCTTTATTTTGCTTCTAGACTGTAAATTCACTGTGAGCATGTTTTGTTGATCTCTCTTTTGTCTAGTTGCGGAATGAGTAAAGCGGTGATTATTATTTTGTCAGTATTACTATGAAATTAAGTCTCGTGTTTGTTTGCCAATGCAAACCAAAATACGTTTTCTATTAATCGAGAGTGCAAAATTTTTATTTTCAAATGTTGCCAGACAACCATGCTTGTTCGTATTTTATTCTCTGTAATATCATTGCTATTTTTAAAATACAACGCAAAAATGTATTTTCATATATCACCTTTTTAAAGACAATCCTTGATCACTTGATCCTTCCCGGGTTTTTTAACTTTTAATTGTAGAGTGATGTACTATTTTTGCAGCATATTTACTTTTTCAGGCATGTTTCTAACAGTAAATATGTATTCAAGAAATCAGACATCAAGCAAATATTTTTTTCGAAAGGCACATTTGCTTTCTAAACGAATCTCAGGAACTCTGTTTCGGCGCTGAGCGCCTTTTGAAGGTAAAAACTTCAAATAAAGAAAATATAATAAGGAAATTTCAAACACTTTTTTGAGCGCAGGATTTTGATCTAAAAACCTCTGTTACCCAGATAACACGTACCTTAAATCTCCACTGAAAAATATCACTTTTCCATCCGCTGGAATACTACTTAACTCTTAATCGTTACGATTCATAATACCTCTCTATTAATAGTCTAGACCAGGGTTGTCATACGCTTAGCGCACACGCCCAGTCGGGGTCAAAACTCCATTTAATATAAAAATAAGTTAGGTTTATATTTAGGAATTATCTTTTTCGAGTAAATTCAGAAATTCAAAATCATCCCAATGTTTCCGTACGTTATGCATGGTACGGCCTGATATCACATATGGTTTCATCCCCCATCCCCCGCCCGGATTCAGAGCACCTGAGCAAACTGCGGCGATCAACAATACGGGGTGGTCAGGTGAGGATCATCCAAGTAATGTAAATACAGCCCGCAACCATATAGAAGGTTTTTGTTGTGACGCTTGAGGCCTTGCAAGTTGGCCATACCTTGTCTAGACAGTCAACTGCTTCAGCTGAGATCGTTAATACTTCAGGAACGACAATACAATGTTCTTAGATCCTTCAGAGTTACAAAACAGAAAATGTTGTCATGAATTCAATCAGAAGTTAAAGTACATTACACTGAGAGAAAAAGCTGCAATTCGTCACGGAGTGTTTATCTACTGAATTGAAAAACAGAGTTAACAAAAGGGAGTACAAGGAATCTCAAGCTGTAGAGCTTGATGATCATATTTCTTGTCATAAGAGTAAAACTTTGTTTTTCCTCCCCTCCCCCAATATTTTGAGTTGATAAACCGGGAGAGATGACTCAAAGCATCAACTGATGTCGTTGCAATGCCCCTAATCGGGACGTCCTAGGTTCCAGTCCCGACGTTGGCAGGATTTTCGACACTGCTGCTCTGTGGTTGTTTGTGATTTCGCCGATCAACACCAGGCGAACGCCGGAGCAGTACCCTAACAAACGGGCCACGGACCTGGCGCTATCTTTCCTTCCTCTTCCTTGTCTTATCCTCAGCCGTTCATAATATACACGAACATGCACTACACTACCACATATGCTGGGAGTCCGATCGGGAGCTTAGAGCTTGTTCTAGCTGGGGCGATGCCCAGGTGATGGGAGATACCTGGTTGGGGAAACCCCACTTGCAGACGGCAAGTCGGTACCGAATCTCACAATCTAGCAGGAAGAGATCACCGCGACCCCCCGAGCAAAAAGCACGTACCACACTTACGAGAAACATGGCCTGTTTAAGCGCCCGGAATCACTAATTAATCAATCGAGTCGATAATGAATCCAATGAGACAATTTGCTGCCTAGGTTGCAATCTCACCCATTTTTCTCCTTTTTAGTAATAAATAGATAACACTTAATCATTATGTAATATTACGGTAATAATTTGTAATAATATTACACAATATTTTGGAATTATTTGAACGAAAATAATCGGAACATTTTTGTCATAAAAACAAAAAATAAATTTGCTAAGTTGATTAACTTACATAATTTTATGAAACAAATTATACACACAAATTACCACTCTCAGTTAAAATGTGTTAACTTTGATCAGAGAAGGGATCAGAAAGGGTGGAGCGAGGCAGGTCGGTACAGAGCCCTGTAGGGCGACTAGATGAAAGCTTTCGCATAAACGTAACGAACACTGTTGTTCCACGCGCCCAGGCCGGCAAGTATTTGGCGCCTGCTCATTACATCGTCGAGAAAATGAATTGATTGAAGTGTAATTGGAGTCTTTGGCTGCCTGCGACGCTCGAGCTCCGCTAGTTCAGCGGCTCCAAAGCAGAGCTCTCGGGCGACGGAACCAGCAGGCCGGGCCACCCGAATGGGGCGGAGCGGCAGAAACAAACGGAAAGACCGGCTGAGAGACAGAAGGACCGAGGCCGACACACCGAGAGACAGTATGATGAATGCGTTTATTAACCTTTAGATTTACACAATGCAAAAAAAAACATAATAATATGTATCAGTGTTTTTAACGTGACTACAGTTTATTTTTGTATATGAATATATTTAGAGAATCTCGTAGGTCGAAAATCTTTATTTGCCTTGTTACTCTAACACGATTCAGATGTTTAATTTGGTCATTTAGATACTTGGGGGTCAAGTCATTAAATTTGTTATACATTAACATACAAATACTATTAAAATACGTTCTCTGTTTAATGGTACAAAAGTTAAAAGCATGTAACATGGATGTTACACTGGTATACCGGTCACAATAACACAATGTGGGTAGTTTATATGAAGCCTCAACAAAAAATTCAACATTGTCTCATAAATGGCTCCAATTTTTTTTAATTAAACTCCGTCCTTGTATTGCGTAAAGAACGCGTAAAAGATTGGCGAAGGTCACATTTTTGTTGAAAGCCCTGATTTTTCGAAATTTGAAAGTTAAGAATTTTTCAGTGTGATCCTACATCTATAGTAATGAAGATAAAGATTTTTTCGTAATGAAGTCTCTTGTTCAAAGATAGATCTTAAAATAAGGTCATGCACAATGTTTTCAAAATGTGAGTTTTGGTTGAAATATAAACGATTTTAAACAATTTTTTCCCTCAAAAAACTGCCCAATATTTTTCTTTTAATTTTCTTCTCGTTCGTATCAAATATATAAAAAGTAGCTTCAATCCATTTCTAAAGGGCTCTCTGTATTTTCAAAAAATTGGAAGATTCCAAAACTATAAATTTGAAGATAGATAATTTTGTCTTAAACAAAATCTGTTTTAAAAAATCAGATCTTCAAAAAAGATCGTGTCAGTGTTTTGAAAAACGAATAGTTTTTGCGCAATTTCTCCTTGAAGTTAATGCAAATTATAAAAAAGGATTTCTTAGAAACTATTCCAATTTTTTTCTTCGATTTCTTTCCCACGAATTGAATAAGGTAAACTGAAAAGAATGGAGTAGGTCTCATTTTCGTTGAACATTCTGAATTTTCTAAAATTGTAAATTTAGAACGAATGTGAGAAAGTATGTACTGTTAGCACCACTAGTTACATTTTCAATGTTGCAGTACCATTAGTTTCACTGCAGACAAGGGAAAGGGAGCCCTAAGTGGGCTACTTCGTCATCCGTCTTCGCAGAATTCGTCAAGAGAGGTCTAGAAAACAGTTTTATGAAAAAAACTTTAATCTGTTGTTTTATTGTCGATATGTTAATATTTGTGTATTATTTCTTCTAACCAAATAAATTATATAGTTAATATTTTTAATGATCACAATAAAAAAGCAAATTTTACTATTCATATCGAAGATAATAAACATTGGAATTTCATAACTATTAATTGAATATCTTATCTATTATTAATATAATCAATAAATCATTCACAACTGGTACAGAAAAAAGTACGTATTCAGGTGTAATATTCAATTTTCTTTCTACTCACCCCACGCAATTTAAAACCCTATGCTACGTAACTTTACTGACAAAGTGATAGAACTTTTCAACGTTTCACAAAAAATTATCAAGTAAATCTTAATTGCAAATTGCTATCCACTCAAAATTATCAATACGTTTATAATTATATTAACTGAGTTTTTACAACAAACCACATCTGTTTTCCTTTTTATCATGGTAATTCTAGTAAACTAGAGAACGTTTTCAAAAATAGTTCAAACTTAAGTTCTTTTTCATACACATCATCTTTTCAATTCCATCAGGAGTGTTGAGGACCCTATTCCCTCCCGTTCTACTCAGAATGTCATATATCTGATATCAAAATTTAAAACCAAGAGATGTGATTGCTGTTACCTAAATACTATACAAAAAGGAACATTAAAGCACTTAAAAAAACGCCAGAGCAACTTCAAATCAACCCCCCAGATAAATGCACAGTTATTACTCACTATATGTTCAATAAATATCACATATTTAACTGTACAGAAATACAAAAATTTTGTATAGAGAAACTACTGGATATTAAAGATTTAGTATATCGGAAATGCTTCACATTCGCTATACTTCTAAATCCAACCTACGGTCTGGTACAGAGAAGCTCAGTCATATTTATAACAGATTAATATAGTTTTCGGTTTTACATAATTCCAATGTTATTTTGTTTAGCAACCTCTTAACTCCATAATATCTCATGCTTATGGTTTCCATTTTTCTCTTTGCCAACTTTCACATATTTCGTGTTTAGTTATGTTGATAATTTCGACACTAGCTTTTCAGCTATGTCGAATTCAGCTGCTGTCTGGAGGAGAATTCTAGCGGCCGGCTGCTCTGATCGGTAGTTTTCCGTGGTTTCTCCGATCAACACCAGGCGAATGCCGGAGCAGTACCCTACCAAACGGGCCACGGACCGCGCGCGATCTTTCCTTCCTATTCCTAGTCTATCCTCTCCCATTACACACACACTTACACTAACATGCACTACACTACCACATATTCCGGGAGACCGGTCGGGAGCTTAGAGCTTGTCCCGACTGGGGCGGTGCCCCGTTGGTGGGAGGGACCTGGTTAGAGGGAAACCCCACTAGCCGACGGTAGGTCGGCGCCGGATCTCGCCATCCAGCGGGGGAAGATCACCACCCTCTCCCGAGAAAGAAACATGCACTACACTAACGGGACTAATGACCGAAGAAGTTGACGCGCCCGGAAACACGAAAAAATCAATCAATCAATCAATCAATTGATAATTTCTGTGGTTATGTTTGTACATGGTCTGTGACCACGTACATCTTTCTGCATAATGTCTTACGCTACTGACGTCCGTCCTATATTCTGTATTCTTCTCATGCCATTTAGCATTACATTACATTTATTTGAACTCCAATTGGGTATGACCCGGTGGCAATTTATTAATAATAATAATAATAATAATAATAATAATAATAATAATAATAATAATAATAATAATAATAATAATAATGATAATAATAATAATAATAATAATAATAATAATAATAATAATAATAATAATAATAATAATAATAATAATAATAATAATAATAATAATAATAAGAGTACCGTACAAGACGAGAATACAATAATCATACGATCACTAATATTAAGTATTATAACAGTTATTTCAACTCTATCATGATATACAATAATTAGATGTTGGTGATACCAAAAATTAATACAAGCTACATATATATTGGCTAAATTAGATTTTTTAAAAAAGGGCATTAATCGCGTTCACTACACTTCACTGCACTATACTAAACTACACTACACTGTTTTGCTTTGGATTACACCGACCAGCACTTCACAGCACTTAGTTACTCATTTAACATCTATTACTCTCACCTTGTTCTAACTTATTTCTAAAACCTCGGACACTTAGAGGAAAAGCTTTGAAGTTTGCTGCAGGTAAACTCTTCCAATCTTTAATTGCTCTGTTACAAAAGGAAAATTTCCCAAGATCTGAATTGAGTTTTCTTGTTCCGAATTTTCCGAGTTTTGATCGCTTCTACCGAAATAATTTGGTTTTTCTAATCTAACCTGAATTTCCTTCCAAGCTGGTTGACCTACGTACGATTTCTAAAGCTCACAAAGCCTCGCCCTTGTTCTTCTCTTTTCTAGAGGTTTTCATGACTTTTTGATTGCGTTATTTCTATTGGTAAACTTATTGGCTTTCCTCTGTATTCTACTTCGATTTTTTCGGGGCGACTTCTACACGGATCCCAACATGCCACTCCGTATTCCATGAGAGGGTGAACCAGCGAGAGATAGATCTTTTTATATGATCATGTTAGCTACAAAGTATGTAATTTTGTAGTTATTGTATTAATATTAGGAATGTAGTTCACGAGATTTGGTCGGAGTGAGTAGAAAAAATTAAACCATTTATTTTCCGACATTTCGGAATATTATTATTCTATTCTCAGGGATGGTGTAGAAAAGGTATGAAAACAATATCAATATGAATGTACACTACACAAATTAATAATGATATGCAAAAATGTTACAAGATGTACACACCTTAGTAAATAATAATGGTAATATACAATCTCTTAGCAACATTATGTCCAGGTTCAAACCCAACTCCACATGGAGTACATCCCGTCCACATGGTCCATCCCGTACCACATCCGACTCGGGTCAAGGCACTAAAGCAAATGAAAAAGAATTATATTGCAATTCAGTTGTAGAGTAAGGATCCACGCTGAAGCCACTCAAACACGTACCACTCAAACACGACACTCAAATGTGTCGGCCACTTAATGGCGTCTTTTCAGTACGGCAATTCATCTATCAAAATGGATCGCGGGGGGAGGACGGTCCTAAAAATGCACCGCCATATTTGCACCCAGTGCTTGATTTCTGACGGAACGCGACGGAACGGCGTTCCGGTACCTCGGGAATAATTATTAAATTATATTATAAATATATAACTATTCTATTAAATCAAGAAATAATTTAGGACGCATTCCGGGACCTAAATTTTTAGAAATCAAGCATTGATTGTACTTATGATACGAACGTACATGACATAGTGACAAATTGGACATCTTTTAATCAGTATAGCGGCTACTTGAGAGACGCCGAAACGGTATGGGGTGGTCATAATCGGTAGTGAAAAATAATTTGCTACCATTAGACCAAAACATTAGCTTTGAGCTCGTAATACAAAGGGCAATTTAAAAAAGTCACTTTGAATTCAATATGGCGTACAGAGACGCCACATCGGTGTGGCGTACATCAATATAATACAAGAATTAGCTGTGTACCATTCCTAATGGCATAGTTTTTTTCTACACGTTCAAAAACTTGTGCAGCGCAATGCCGACACATATAGGTCGCCATACTTGTGATTCCTGTTTCTCACAACACTAGCTACCTTCTCAAATGTTTTTACTTTGAGCTTGCCATGCGTGGGTTGTCTTGCTGGCTCCCGACCTATTAACGTTATCTATCATGTCAACAATTATATGATTCAAGAACATACAATGAGAGGACCAAATATTTAATAATAAGAGGAAGGTAGTACAATTAATTATTACATAACGTATTGATTCATGATATTGATTTATAGCTGTTAAAATTAAGTAAATATAATTATATCCAACCTAGCAACAAGAAAACTGGGTGTAATGTAGACCAAATTATGTCCGACTAAATTCCGTGAATCATATTTCTAGTTACATTATGGTCGTGATTTCTACAACGGTTATGTTCATTCATTTTATAGTTGGACGTATGTTAATAATTTTCAACTTCAATTATAGGCTATCTTCCTAGTTTCCCGAAGGACACAAACTTCTAAAGCCGAAACATCGTACCATTTAATATGTTCTGTATGTTTTAATACTTTAAAAAAGTAATATATGTCTGTGTTTAAATTGGTTGATTATTTTGAGTTTGATTACATAACTAAAAACAACATTCGCAAACGATCGTTCAATAACACACACACACCATCATATTGTTTCTGCGGTCAAACTGTTAACGATGCATGACTGACATGCCAGGCGGGCGATTGGCGCAGCAAAATTCATAAATACATAAAGAGCTGTGCACAGAAAACTTTACCAATACAAATACACGCTCTCTGGCACAGTCTGCACCTTCCAAACCACAAACTCGCCACCAATGTACTCCACACCGATTAAATCAGCAACTTCTCGATTCCAGCCAAACGTTGCGACCGTTCGAAACTGTTAACCGTTAAAACCTCAAGAGAAAGAACGACAGAAGAAACGCCAAGAAACAGATAAACGTAGACAGAAAGACAGATAGAAAGACAGAAATAGAGAGACATAGGCAGAGAGAGAGATATAGATAGACGGAAAGAAATTGACGGAGACTGATTGGATTGACGGAGATTAATTGGGTTGAGGGAGACTGGTTTTGTTGTCGGAGACCGGTTTTGTTGACGGCGACTGGTTGGTTTGACGGAGACTGGTTGGGTTGACGGAGACTGGTTGGGTTGACGGAGACTGGGTGGGTTGACGGAGACTGGTTGGGTTGGCGGAGACTGGTTGGGTGAAAATAAATATACAGAGTATAGATAAAAATAATTATAGAGTCACATCTAGACGAGTCAGACAGAGACGGATAGACTCTAGCTAGGACTCTCGTTCACTGGATGTCTGGAGAAGAATTCTAGCGACCGCCTGCTCTGATCAGTAGCATTCCGTGATTTCTCGAGTCAACACCAGGCAAATGCCTGAACAGTACTCTTACAAATAGGCCACGGACCGTGCGCGATCTTTCTATCCTTTTCCTAGTCCTTTATACATCCCTTACTTACACACACTTACACTTACATGCACTACGTACGCCAGGAAACCAGTCGGGAGCTTGAAGAGTGTCCCGGCTGGCGCGGGTCAAGCTCCGCTGGTGGGAGATACCTGGTTGGGGATACCCCTATATCCGACGTGTAGGTCGGTGCCGGATCTCGCCATCCAGCTGGGGAAGAAAACACTAATCAAACAATCAAAATGGATTGATGGAGATGGAAACGGATCGCCAGAGGAGGAAGAGACGGGTAGAGAGAAGAAACAGACAGAGGAACAGACCGGCGGGGAGAAAGATGGAGAGACAGCGAGACGGTCGTAGCGGCAGGAATACGGTAGGAGAGACGGGAAGGAGGTCGTGGAAACAGTGAAGCGGTTGTAGATATTGAAGTGGTTGTAGAGACAGTGAGACGCTCGGTAGAGACAGGAAGACGTTTATGGAGATAGGGAGACGGTCGTGGACCCACATGGAGAGACTAGTGGAAAGTCGGAGAGACAGACTGCGGGATGGGAAGATTGATGGGAAAGCAGTCGAGCAGACACATGGAGAGGCAGATGCACGCAAAGTGTCAGAGAGTTTGGGAGATGGTGGGCAAGAACAGTGGGAGGGGGACTGGGCGGACAGTGGACCTTAGAAAGGTGCTTCAGTAGAAGGTGGTCGTGTGCAGCAGCAACAGCAGCAGCAAGCCCGACGCTTCCCTCGCCTTCCTCATCTGCCCGAGTGACTCGCCGGTTCCGGGTCGCCTCAGCTGCAACACTCCCGCTTAGCCCCGTTCCGCCCTTCCCCTCCCCTCCCCGCTCCACCCCCCCCCCCCTCGCGCACGCTCGCGTGCTCGCACGCCTTCGCTCTCGCAAGGAAAACAGCATCTGCGTAATGACTCGCAGAATCCTACTCCCTTTAAGGTGTATACGACGCGACCCATATTCCAGCGCAACTTAAGCATCAATATTTTCGTGGTGAATGTGTTTGGCCTCCGGATTCTGAAATGCAGATCATTTTAGTCTCCAGTCTTACAGCTGGGTTATGCGGTTACAGCACTAGTCTTTTGGACGATGTGATGAACCTATATTTGATGTACTTACGATTTACATGATAGGATGTATTGTCTTACACATCATACATTCGCTATTAACGTACGACCATCGCGAATCAATAACGATTGGTTTCAGGGAGCACTTCGACGTTACTCCAAACTTCATCACTTACAAAACGCATTACTTCCCATTTCTTCCACGCTGTTTATGCTTATTTACGTAAAGGAAGAAGAATGCATTTCGTCATGGACTTTGTTTCTTCGTTCCCTCATTACTTTTGCATCAATCGACGGCTTTTGATGGTCATAACCAAACGAGATATTTCAGTGTGAGCGATACACTGAATAAAGTTTATTTCTATTCAAACTAATCAACTTGTCTTTTTATGGCGATGGATAAAATCTTTATTTTTACTTGAGTGCGGATCATACGGAAACTGATGTTCTCAAATGTCATGTTCTTCGTTCTCGTATATTATGTGTAATTACTTAAAAAATTATGGTTAATACTAACAACATATATGTTCAAGCTGAGCATTGGAAAGTTGAGTAGTATATTTAAGTTCAGCGATTATGCTCAGACTGTAAACACTACATAACTCAGCTAAATGAAGGTCCATTGGGCATATACATTATGGAGGAAGCGAGATGCATTGAACACAAATACATAAGTAAACACAGACAAAATTTAATAAATATACCCTTTACATGTGGATACACCGCATGCAAAGGAAAAAACACTGTGAATTTCTTTGGTAACAAAGTTTAACACTTTTCTAATAAGCTGCATAGACATTAACGACACTGGAAGAAAATCACCCAACCGGTGGCCGGTCACAGCAAGAGCGCGTGATAATTACACACCGCAATTGAGTTTATAACATAGTACCGTTCACAGTAATAATGCGCGGCGTAACAAGATTGCTGTCGCCACAACAGGGTTCACTTGTTAACGTAGCTTCACACGAACGCATACAGAATGCCTGACAAGACAAACTACATCGTTCCCGCATTGTTCAATTGTAGAACTTAAGACACTGCACGCATACACGAAATAATAGTAGGCACGACACTGAACGTGTCTGATTGCAAGGAGTTAGATTTGATTCATTTATTTATTTATTTAGTCATATAATAGTAAAAACATTGTGACGTAATGGGGAGTTCTATCTGTTCACGTTTACTCGAGCTCCAAAAAATATTCCCAACATTTTAAAAATAAATAGTCGAAAGGTGAATAAAAGTTTCAAAAACACTGGGTTAGCAACATTTGAAAACTAGATATTCTCACTCTCGAGTTACAAAAAACTTATTGCATCAGTAAACTAACTGCAGATATGATTTTTTTGTATTAACAATATAGTTACACACCACAGGGTCTACTTCCATCACTACAAGCAAAAGGAGAGCTCAACAAACCGTGCGCATAATGAACCTACATTTATATCCAGAAGCAAAACAAGGGACAATTTCGACATTTGATCAATGGATTAGATTGTTAGTGATTCCGGGCGCGTCAACTACTAAGGTTATTAGTCCCGTGAGTGTAGTGCAAGATTTTTCATCGGGAGGTGGCGGAGATTCTCCCCCACTGGATGGCGAGATCCGGTGCCGACCTACCGTCGACTAGCGGGATTTTCCCCAACTAGGTATCTCCCATCAGCAGGGCAGCGTCCCAGCCGGGTCAAGTTCTAAGTCCCCGACCGGACTCCCGGCATGTCTGGTGGTGTAGTACATGTTCGTTTAAATGTGTGTGTGTGTGTGTGTGTAAAGGGTGAGGATAGGACAAGGAAGAAGAAGAAATGATCGCGTGCGGTTCGTGGCCCGTTTATTAGGGTACTGCTCCGACATTCGCCTGGTGTTGATCGGGGAAACCACGGAAAACTACCGATCGGAGCAGCCAGCCGCTAGAATTCTCCTCCAGACAGCGACTGAACTCGACCTAGCTGACAAGCTAGTGTCGAAAACCCTGCCGCCGTCGGGACTGGAACCTAGAACCTCCTGGTCAGAGACACTTCAGTGACAGCAGTTGATGCACTGAGCCACCGTTTCCAGTCAATGGATTTGAGAAAGTGGACAAAAACCTAATCGAGATGAGGGTCATTGATCCGTTTGTAATTAGTTCATAATGAGATTTTAGAACTGCACATAGATGCGAGTAAAAATAATACGATGCGCAACGCCATACGCGTGTGCGCGGAGCAGCTTACATCTAGACCGCTGCGACCGTGGTTGCAGGCTGGTGAGGAGGGGAGAGATTAAAAAGTTAGAAAATCCAAGGCGCATGTCAATTACATGTAGCAAACGAAATGTTTTATCATTCAATTTTAAGATTCAAAGAAAGAATTCTTCGGATAATTTTCAGCGAGCGTTGGGCGGTTGCGCGATTTAGTGCTATCTCGCCCATGTTCAAGGGACGCTCGGCGTGCGGATGCTGAGATCATTTGGAGTGACCTGATATCCTAGAACACAGACACAGCCCTGACTCTCTAACAGTCAGGATTAATTGATTGCTTATTTCGTGTTTCCTCGCGCGTCAATTGCTATGGTCGTTAGTCTCGTAAGTGTGCTGCATGTTTATGACGGGAGACGGGAGGATCGCCTCCCCCCGCGAGTGGGTGAGATCCGGCCAGATTTAAAAGTCTGCTTGAGGTGTTTTCCCCAACCAGGTATCTCCCGTCAGCGGGGCATCGCTCCAGTCGGGACAAGCTCGAAACTCTGGACTGGTTTCCCGACATGCGTGGTACTGTAGTGCACCAAAAGATAAGTGTGTGTAAGAAAGGGATGAGGATAAGACAAGGAAGAGGAAGGAAATATCGCGCGCGGTCCTTTGTTAGTATTCTGCTCGGTATTTTCCTTGAATTGATTGGAGAAATCACGGAAAACTATTGAGCAGACCAGCCGACCGCTAAAACTCTAATCCAGACTGCGAATGAATTCGTTTTAACTAGTGCTGAAAATCTTGTCACCAGAGAAAGCAGTACAGTGACATCACTTTATGCCCTGAGCCACCTAAGTCGGTCTACGAGTCAGAAGAAACCAATGGCTATAGGAATAAAAACTACATAGTATAAAGATTAGATTTTAGATCTTTGAATGCTTTGTATTTTAGATCTTTAAAACAGTTTTTGATGCCCAAAGTCTCGAGTTATAATTCTTATGACTTTACCTACAAAATGCAATTTGAGACTTTTGACTTGAGACGATATTTTTGAGATGACAACATTTCTGTACGGACGCATTTTGTGATAAGTATAAACATGCAATATGTCGAGTTCAGAAATGTGAAATCAATTGAATTCTATTAAAAATACATTTCGCTGATACGTTCTTTTGCTATATGGAAGTGGGGGGAAAAGAGAGTCGGATTTTTAAATGCTAGGATATACGCACAGGTTCTTCAGAGTCTCTTTTATGATAAACTAGGTGACCCGGCGAACTCTGTTCCGCCTTAACATCCGGTCCTATCTTTTTCTCGCGTCGCACTCACTGTGAGAAACTGTACTATCCTTGTTGCACTGCGTACGTGCAAAAACGTGCGTTCTCATACAGGAACGGTGTCGAACGGAACAAACAGTATCCTATGTCCGTCTCCTGGCTGTAAGCTTCCTGTTTACCAAATCGGTACAGCCGTTCTTGAGTTATAAATAGTGTAACTAACACGACTATATATAGATATAACGGCGAATGAAAGGCAGCTATCATTATCGCCTTCTGTTATCAGTGCGGCGTTACAACAATGGGTTACAACAGGCAACAATGACCGCTAACATGCGAAATCACGCGAAAACGTGTGAAAACGTGCAAAAACGTGCGTTCTCACACAGGAACGCTGTCGAACGGGATAAACAGTATCCTATGTCCGTCTCCTGGCTCTAAGCTTCCTGCTCACCAATTTTCAGCCAAATCGGTACAGCCGTTCTTGAGTTATAAAAAGTGTAACTAACACGACTTTCTTTATATATATATATATATATATATATATATATATATATATATATAGATTATTTTTCCGTTTAAGTGCGTATAGTAATTGTTTAGAACCATCAGTTGTTGAAACATTGGTTAAAGTAGTATGGGAGCTGCCCGGTTTAAAGAAAGTTTTCTTGTGGTTAAACAAAGGAATACTTTGAAGAACCCAGTTACCAATATGTTTGGTTATAAATGTATTCTCGTGAATTCGCTAATCAAATAAAGTGCGTCGTGTTGATATTTGGTGCAGTTCGGGTTTTCTTTTTCAATTTGTCGTTTATTTTGTTTCTGCTGCTAAACCCGTAATTTTCGTAAATTACATGCTTACGTATGATATTTCTTTTTTCTGTAAGTTACACTTGATATAAAATTCCTGGATATGCTGTTCAAAATAACCAATTTTGAAAACTGGAAGCAGCGGAAATAAAATGATTCAGGTCAGTGGCAGTAGTATACACGCTAAGACAAAAAGAGAATCATCAGTATAAGGAAGGAAGTCAATAATTTTAATTTGATTGTAGAAAAAGAAATAATCAAAAGAAACATGAAGAGAAAGGGACAGATGATCGTAAGTATTGATGAATTTCATATCCAGGAAAAAAGATGTGCAGGTCCACCGAATATAAAATGGATGGATGGACAGAGATGCCTGTGAAGGCGATCGACACAATTAATAATTCACATCTTATTGTTATGTTGTTGCTGATTTCGTTCATGATACTTACGGCGAAGAAAATCATTTCCTCATCTAAACTTCTTTACTTATTCTTCAGTTATAAGGGAGTTTAAAATATCTTTATAAAAGTATTTTGTATATTCCTTGATTACTAGTCCAAAAGTCAACTACTTTTTGATTTGCTACTGACTATTTGACTAACATACAGTTTACACATTACATTTCAGTGTAGTATGTTGTTTTTTGTCTTACTCTCAATGCAATATAACTCGCAACTTGGCAATTTTAATGACTTTTCCATTTTGCTTCTTCAATATCCGTAGTAATATACTCTTAACTCGTAAAGACGTATTTCAAGGGCTCATGAATTCTTTAAAATTCTTACGTCTGCATTTCCAGAGTATATCAGATTTTCGATTTTGAATTACGTTTTGATTAGAATCTCAAATTTTCCAATACTGTTAGACTTATGAAGAGTTGAATAGCGTGTCAAATTCATTTGGATTGATAGAATTACCAAAATATAAAACGTTTGAAGTGATGTTCTCGTAGTTAAAATTTCGTACATCAAAATTGAATAACTCAAACCATGCATTATTTAAAACAGTTGAAATTATAACACAATTACACTAAACTATCTCAGCGTAGTAATGAGTAACGCTATGAAACCTATCCAGTTGAGAAAGATTTTCCCTCAGCGATTGAAACGACATGACGTTCGCTTCGATGTACTCTGAAATGAGGCTTCACTCTCAACGCGATGCCTAAGAACACAGTTCGAGATCTACCTTACCTGAGATTCCTTATTTGAGTTTTTCTCCTTGCTGGCAAGGCACTGACTTACAATGACAACTTCCGCCTTCCATTTTGAAAACCAATTCAGAATTCAAGAAAATGTTTTCTATAAAAATTTATGTTCCATATGCCATAAGTATTTTCATTAAATTGTTCCTATATCAACCATATCTACCTTCTCTCCTCTCTATGGTTTGTGTACTGCAACTGTTAAACAGAAGTAGTTGACTTGCATCATTGACCGGTCAGCTGCCATGAGAAGAACTGGATTGAACAACGGTGGTCACTGGTCTATGTAGAATTACCTGCCCTGATTGCGCGACCGAATTCCAAAGAACAATTCAAGAAGTGCAGAAGTTAAACTTTTATTTCGAAGGGAGCTGGGCAAAACAATTGACATAAGCAGGTTCCAATCTAAACTTTTGGAGACTTTTACCGAGTATCCGGGTTAGGAGATATTGAATTTTTTTATCTCGACGAGATGTGAGTGATCTTGATATTGCTTATTTACAGTATTTTCTGCTGTAAATAAAAATCACTGAATACCTACAGCCACAAAAACAATCATTATTTGATGATTCAAATAATAGGCATGATACATTGTTATGTGTGAGAGTGAACTAAAATGAAAAAAAGCTGCTTTCTTCAAATGGTAAAAAGAAAATAGTAAAATGACAGGTAGGTTACGAAAGAAAACAAATAGAGTATGGTTGTGACGATGAAAACATTAGAAGGATAGAAGAAAATACGGGAATTACTCGAAAGGCAAGAAAGGCACCATTAGGCAGTAGCTTTGAGTAATATATTTATTTATTTAACGTCGATAAAAGTTAAACACTGTTGTGTGTTACGTAATGTATTGTGTTATAAGCTGCGTATGACCTTTAGTGACCTTGTCGCCATGGTTAGCTTGTAGAAATACGTATACGGATTATGTTCGCTTTATTGCAATTGCCAACCGCCTTTACAGACTTCATAGTTACTAGCTAATATTTCATTAAATTATGTTTAAGCTAGCCTGGCCCCGTCACGTACAGTAGTTACGGCGGCATCCGCGAGCTGCGGGGTCTGCGTGTGTCTGGATGTTTGCTTTGGTGTCGTGGCATGGCAACGCCGATCCAAACCACCATGTAGCACTTTAATACCCAATTCTGTCCCAGTCCTCTGTCACCCCAAGAGTGTGAATGTAGTATGACTGCCTGCGTGCTAGGCGAAGAAACCCCCGCACAGGGTTGCCAGATTGGGCGGAATTCCGCTTTTTGGGCTAGAAAAAGAGTAGACAATGAAAAATTCAATTCGCGGAATTCCGCCCAATGGGTGGATTTCATTTTTCAGAACCGCGAATTGGGCTATGAACAAAATCAAAATGATAAAATAAACTTTATAATCATGCTTACATAATATATTGAATTTCCGTCATAAAGATGATGAATTAAAGATTTGATAAAAGATATGTTTTATCAAATATTATGGTTCGTTTAAAATCAACACTTTTAAATGGGCAAAAATGTCTCATGTTAACAAAAAGTTGATTGAGTTCCAAGGAGTCATAAAGTTTGCCATTATTGTGTTCGATAGGAAAGTGATACTTGAGAATCTCAAGTATCATTTTCCTATCGAACACAATAATGATATAGCTTATCTAGGTATGTAAATTCATAAAAATCGTTGCAGATTTATAGTATCTTGATATTAATTTTATAAAAATGTTTAATAATAAATTTAACTAAATGAAAAATAAATAAATAAAATAACTTATTGTGTATTTTTATTTATTATTTACCGAAAACTCCGATTTGTATTGTTTGTATGAAAGATTCAAATATTTAAAATCATTGGGCGGGATTGGGCGGGTTAAGTGCCATCTAACGGCGGATGCATGCCACAAGACTCTGGCAACCCTGCCTCCACAGTGGGCGTACCTGCTGCTACGTGAGCGCCTACATGCCACAACCAAGCCTCCCTATCACTAACAGGGTTCAAGCGTCTCCACAGACTTACGAATCACAAGCGGCCGCAGACTGTTTTCCACAACAATGGTCTTACGCGTCACAGCACAGGGATGAAAGGGAGGCTGCGATTCAGGTATCCTTGGGTGTAAAAAGACAGTGGATTTGGTTGAGGGTAGAGAGCACCCGAAATTAGCTGAAGTTAAAATGCTCAACGATGATTATGCTTAAGCGCTTCAAAGAATGGACCGTTCCCGCTAGGAAATCGAACTCGGATCTCCCGGTATACGTCCAGTTGCTCTACCTCTTGAGTACTTGAATGGAAATGATGATGTTTGGAACAGATTCAGGGAAAAAATGATGAGGGTCCAGAAGGTGGATGTAGAAAAATTGAGAAACAGGAAGTGCATACGATATTGAAGGGAGTGATCTCAGTTGTCGGAAGAATTAATACTTTAAGAAAAATCTCAAATAAGTCTGTTTTCCGTTCAATTTCAAACCATGTGTTGAAGCGAGAAATATCGTCGCAAGAGGAAAAAATGAGTTAGAAAGGCTTCAGAAAACGTTTCTAGACAGTTCCTACCACGGCATCGCTCCAGCTTGTGCTACTCAGACGTTCTTTAAAAAACGGTAATAAGGAAATTCTCTCTAAGAACTCGGAGAAAACTATATTACAAATGTTTTGAATCAAACTGAAAATATACAAATACAGTCCTGATCAAATCTGGATTTGCATACTTCGCTTGTTTCGTAAATACGTAGCAACTGTGTACCTAAAAAATACATGAACGTATTTTAAATATTTTTAGTTTATCATCTTGATAAGGTAAAGGAAACTGTATTAACGCAATATACAGAATTGCAAAATATAATTGCAAAATCTTCTGACATACGATAATGAATTCTCAACTAGCCATTCCGCGTTTATAATTGTATTTTAATTATTCAAATTATTTGGTACGATTCCAAATCAATGAAATAACATGTTTTGAAAGTTTTTGTTTTACTAAACGTTACATGTAGATATCACTCTTTTTTTCAATAGAAATGTAACAATTCTACGCCAGCATATACGTATGTCTGAAGTAAAAACACAACGATGGACATAAATATTTGTAATAATTGATCTCACAATATGATAAATATGTTCATAAAATATAACAAGATTTAAGAAATAATACTGAATCCTATGGACTTGCAATTTGTCTATTTTTACTTGGACGCATCTACACAGTGTGTTTTACAAAAGGCAGTTTTGAAAACTGATTAGGTTGCACAAGTCATCACTTGCTGTCATTGAAGTGCCTCTGATCGGAAGTTTCTAGGGTTAGAGACCCGATGGTGACAGAATTTTCGACACTACCTACATAGCTAGGTTGAATTCAGCCGTTGAGACGAAAATTCTAGCGGTCGGCTCCTCTGTTCGGAACAGCATCCTAACAAACGAGCCACAGACCGCTCTTCATCTTTCCTTTCGCTTTCTTGTCCCATCCTCACGTCTTACTTAGTGGATGTCTCGGCCAGAGCGGTGTCTACTGGTGGGAGATATCTGGTTGGGGAAACACTGCTAGTCGACCGGTAAGTAGGCGCAGGATTTTGTCATTCAGCGGAGGAAAAATCAACCCCCTCTATAAAAACACGCAGAAATCTTTCAGGACTAATGACCTTAGCAGTTGACACACCCGGAATCCATAGTCAATCAATCCACCCACTGCATCCTCGTTGCAATCATCGATATGATGATATAATTATCGTTCCTTAAAAGTATTTTCGATTTAGATGCACAAGGTAAATTGCTTTCTGTTGTAAGACTGTACCTTGAGGTACATCTGTATTAACATTACAAGCCTCACTGTGTTTATCTTATACTTAGTAATTTTAGCCAATCAAAGTCATACTTGCCGATCCGATGGCCGAGGTCGCTAAGGCAGTAGTGACGTAGCGATCGACCGTAGTGACGTAGGACCGAGGAGCCGCGGGTTCGAGTCCCGCCTCGGGCATGGTTGTATTTTTTTCGTCCTTTCACCCCTTATCATCACCATATTGTTTCATCTTCACAGTTACCATAACTTTAACTCCAATAGTTGTCTCTAATGACCTAGATGTTGATGCGACCTTAAAGAACACAAGTCATATTAATGTTCTCCATTTTTGCAAATCACGAAGACGAAACTTTTGAATTTTCTTAAATAGTATATGCACGATGAAGAATTTTTTACATGTGAAATAGTACGAAGAATTTGAACTATTACCTTACTAATAATCAATCTATAAAAATATTTAAACATTTACCCATTTGATTTCAAATTATCATTCATAATGCAGCATTTATAAATGCGATAGCCATTGCTGACGATATGTGTTCCTCAAACCCATATTTGTACTAGTCCCTCTACAATTCTTAATTCTGGAAAATAAGTGAAAACCAAAGCCTCCGTTAACTGTGAAGCTGCTCTGATCTCAATATATGTATTTAATATTAATAACATTTTCTTAATTATCATCTGGTTTGATGAAATCTCTGATACTTTTGACTAACATTCAATGCATTTGTGAGAATTATGAACTGTGACTAGTGAACATTATATGTATATCTATATTCGTGTACCTCTAATGCTGGCTACCTCTGTCTTTTTTGGCTAGTGTTTTGACAGAAGTTATGTCGCGTCTCTCGCATTCATTATACATTTCCGCGAACGCGTATGTGAAATGAGAAACTTCGTACAGAAAGCGAGATACTAAAAATGTGAAAACGGAAATACAAGTATGAGCGAGGTCTGCTGTAAAGTAACTACTGTGGAGGTGAGGGTGGGTTATAATGGTAACTACCAGGATGTCACGATGTCCATGACAAAGGAAAAATCAGTAACGAGAAGTAACAAGACCTTCGAGGGTAGACGTAAATGGACATTAGTGAAAGAACCTTGTAAATGAAAACATCGCACGGTAGTTGAAGTATTCGTTACACGGACGCCATTTGAATAGGAGACGTACATTTGCATTTCATTAAGAGAACGTAATGAATGATCATATTGGGTATGTGATGTAAAAGAAGACATAAGGAGTTGATACTATGGAGATTAAGTCCAGAGACTGCTGAGTTTTGTGTCATCCTGTGATAATATTATGAATATTCAATGCCAGAAAAGATCCATTACATGCTACTAGTGCATTTAACGCATTGTAGTTTCCATAATTGCCTCAAGGCCGACTAGCTGAAGGTCGGATTAAAAAATATGTTGAATGTATGGCTCATCAATGCCACACGTCTTGTGTACCAGCAGAGCTGTAGTACCGTAAGAAAATGAGTGACATATCATTGGTAATAAGTAAAGCTAGTAATTTTTCGTCGTTTGGAAACACCATTTACTTTTATTCGCATTTGTAAGGTTTGTTGATTATTTACAACCGAGATACCACAGGGCATAATTACTAAGGAGCGCATAATGGTCTTTTAACCATACCTAATACACGTTTTATTTTATCCGATCGCCTTTTTAATATTTTGACATATTTTCTCATTGAATCTCTATACGATTATTGGTATTATAATGGATGCTTATTTTATCTTTGTCGAAGATGACGCGCCGCTTGCCTCAGAGATCGTTCCCTCGGTTCCCCGGGGATTTGCCAACAAGGACCCCGTTCATCCGGCGCGAACAGCCGATACGCCAGTGTTCCGATAGCGTTCAACTGTGCATCGCGAATATTTCTTTGAAGCCTAGAATATTTCTCTATGACACCTTCGTTGGACTTGAGTCTGCCAGGAAGTGCCGAGAGAGGTTTCTAAAGAAATTTCCGGGCTGAATATTCCACATCGGTCGACAATCCTGGATCTTGTAAAGAAACTTCGCCCCCATGGAATTTTCATTGACAAACAGAAGTGTGGAAAGCGCCATGTCCTGACGAAAGGTGATCAAAATTTCTGTCAGATTAAACAATCTGTCAACAAAATCTTTCAGGCGTCTATGGTTACTTTCAACAAAATTCGACAACTGCTCACACTGCTTTTCGATCCATGAACTTTTTAAATAATCTTTATAGTGGCGATCGAATCACTAGACGTGGGTTATAGCCTGCTAGATCACCTCATCTGACTCCTTGCTACTTTTTTTCTTAGGGAGTACTTGAAAGATCAGCTGTATGCAGCAAACCCGCATTTGAAGGAAGAGCTCCAGCGCTCTATTGAAGGGAAAATCACAGCAATTCCTCTAGACATATTTCAAAGGGTAAATCAGAACGTGTTCCGGTAGTGCCAAAAATGCATTCGAGCCCAAGGACACCGCTTTCAGCATCTTCTTTAGGGTATGATAAGCGCAGCAATAGTTCCCGTGTGTCAGCACGGAAGGGGTTAGCGATTCGCTGGGCCATTCGCCCAGCCCTCGACAGACCGGGCGATGCGGCCCGAATCTTCGGCCAACGATAAAATGAACACTCTGTATCAATATTGGCAGTACTCTTTCTTACATCAGATAATAATAATAATAATAATAATAATAATAATAATAATAAAAATAATAATAATAATAATAAATTAATTTAACCAAAGCAGGAAGTTTTACTTTATGGGATATATTAAAGAACAATTTAATCTACTTGATTGGATAAGATAAAAACTTTTCTTTGCTGAGAAATAGCAAACTTTTGAAGAATTACCAACTCACAAACAAAAAAATAGAAAATGTAACGGACTATACTTGAGTAATAATGGGGATGGTGAAGATGATGTATAGGAATTGGATGATTCAGCATGTTCCTCGTAACGCTGGTGAGCACGACTGAAATGTGAGATGCATCAAAAAAGTAAGTTTCTCTGAGTCGTAAACAAAAAGAAAACACAATTTCATAGGAAATCTATATCGTAACAGACACAGCACGTGTTGCACTATTTTTCCACATAATAACTCCTGGCTGTAAGTCCGCACTAGAGGGTGAGTGGTCAAAGAGCTCCTAGCGGAACTGCTGCAGATGATGTGTTGTAAGCCGAGCCGTGTGTGTCCGCCCAATAGCCCGGTCCTCTCCCCCTAGCGATTTCCATCTTTCCTTATGCCTCAAGATATTTCTGTCCGGTCAGCATGACATGTATCACAGTGACGCAGAGTCGCAGGCGACTGTGAAACACTGGTACATATGCGAGGCGGCTGCCTTCTGTGCTACAGAGATGTAAATGTTGATGTATCAAATGTCTCAATTCCAGTGATGATTATGTGAAAAAATAGTGAAAAATGTGGTAAATCTGCTACAATAATTTTTTTTCTCTGAAATTGTATTTTCTTTTCGTTGCAGACCTAGGGATATTTGCTTTCTGGAAGCAGCTCGAAAAATCCCTATATAGTATTTGAGTAACTTCCGAACGTGCGGATGATCGTATGTGCGGATGTGCGGCTCCGTCATTCACGGCTAGAGCACTTCCCGAGCACCAATCCAGACATATGAGGTGTCATTCGACGCGTCTCGGTCTCTTGATAGGGAACTGATAATTTGTTTTCGAATCCGGCCACAAGATTCAAATAAATTTCCAAAAACGTGTTTTTACATGTTTTAGCGCTGCGATCTTAGTGAGTAGATGGAGAATTAAACCAATACCACCTAAAAAGATCCATGTTGGTGACATTGATTAAACCCCAGTACTCTGTAGTTATTTCCAGTCCAACTCACCATAATTTTCTTCCGTGAGGTTGGCACCCTGATTGTTTACACACCAGCAGTATGAAATGAAAATCGCGCGGCAGAAGTTGTGAACTTGGATTCTAATTATTTCATGAGTATTTTTATAGTAAATTTGCAAATTGTCTTGGAAAATTGAATTTCAAGAATATGAAGTAAATAAGGAAACCAGACATGTAAGTATAATATTAGAGAATTCATTTCTTAACAGTGGAAAGATCGATTTTCAATTTAATTTGGCTTAAAACGGGTTCACCCGGACTTTCTCATAAACATACAAAATAGTAACCTTTTAACGCTTATATATACGCCTTCAGAACACAAATCACCCTCAGTTTGTGGAGTTTTTAAATCTTAAAAAATGAGGGGACAAAAATATTGATGTGTTAAGCAACTCGTTCTCCACATTTTCCATTTACAGGTTTTGATTGAGATTTTTTGTAAAACACATGTATAATACTGAAAATTTTACTGAAGGTTTATTAGCTAAGTATAATGTGGAATGTATATGCGTATTACAAAATAATAGGTAATAAGAAATTGCATTAAATCATCAATAGAGATCATTCTAAGATGACAAGAAGTTCATTTATAAATCTGAAACTGTTTAAAATACATGTACAAACTTACATAGAATAGCGTTCATGTGTGATGCACGCACGATTGTAAACCTAATTCGCCTTCCAAAATTGAATATTGTTCCGTTAACTTATTCTCGGTGAATGTGGCGTCAGCGACGCTGCAAACGGGTTTTAAAGTATTTTCACAGGTAGCAAAAGTACTTGCGCAGGTAGCTTCGTTCAAATAGTTTCTTACAGTACCTCGCATTGGACTTACCAATGAATCGTAGTAGCTGCTAATGTTCTACTTCCGTTAAAAAATTCCCAATTCCCAATGGCTTTGTATACTCCCTCCATGCGGGATATGAACGGGTGATATTGAAATTTCAAAATTATAATGGCCGCAAAAATACTTGCAGATTTGAATAATGCGAATATTTAGAATTTAGCACAGGTATATTTTTATGTTTTCTTTCCTAATATGAATAGAAATGATTACCTATAAGCTATTCTTCTTCGTTATTCTCTATTTCTATTAGATCATTCACAATTAGTTTGGAAAATTCTGACGCAAAAGCTTCTACAGCTACATTGGATTCCCCGATTTAATGCCATTTCTTATAACCTACTATATTTTAATACGCATATACATTCCACATAATACTTAGCTAATAAACCTTCAGTCGAAAGTTCATTATTATACATGCGTAAACACTGTGTTTTATCTCTACAAGCTAAACATTAAAACCTCAAAATGAAAGATGTGGAGACATACTTGGTGTGGAGAGGAAAAGTGGCGAGAGCCGATCACTTGTCTTACCTTGCGCCCTCCCTCGCCCCCACCCTCCGCTCTGAATGAGCAAAATCCCTCCATCTAGCAACGCTGACCAACCCGCGTCCGCCGCTTCACCCCGCAGCTGCCAACGTTAAGTCCCATCTTAGTGTCCTTCCCCTCCATTCACCTTTCTTTCCACCCCTCAACCCCTGCGTCCTCGTATTCCCTTATATTCCTCTCCGCTCCCGCGCCCCGCGCCACTTTCCGCCATTTCGTCCCGCCCCCAGGTTCCGCCCCTGACCACCGCCTCCGCATCCCACCCCGCCCAGCCCCGCTTCAACTCCGACTTCGAGACCTGCTTCCCTCTGTCCCACGCTCCACCTCCGTCACCCCAACCCGCACCCCCGCAGCTTGCCCCCGCCCCCTCTCCCGCCTCGCCCTCGTTCCCACACCATTTCCCTCCACCACGCTCCATCCCCGTGCCCCGCCCCCCCCTTAGCCTTACCCCGCGCCCCGCCCTCGCCTCGGCCCCTGTATTCACTCCTCGACCCCGCTCCTCGCCCCTGCGCTCTACCCCTGCGCCCCACCTCCGCGCCTCTCCCCCGCTCCCCCCCCCACCCCTCGCCCCCCGCCCCCGCGCCGCCCGCTCCCCGCTCCCCGCTCCCCGCCCCCCTCCCCCGCCCCCCGCCCCCGCCCCTCGCCCCGCCCCTCGCCCCGCCCCCGCCCCGCCGCCCGCTCCCCGCTCCCGCCCATACCCCAGCGCCCCTACCCGCACCTTGCCCCCGCCCCTCCCCCCCACGCCTCGCTCTCGATCCCCGTTCCGCCCTCGCTTCTCGCCACCATGCTCCGTCACCGTGCTCCCCCCCCCCTTCGCCTTACCCCGCGCCCCGCCCTCGCCTCCCGCCCCGCCCCCGTGCGCCGACCCCTACCCTCCGTCCCAACGCCCCGCCATCGCGCCCCGCCGTCGTGCCCCGCCCCCGCGCGTCGTGCCCCATCGCTTCCCACTTGCTCCGCCCCAGACACGCCCCCTGCACCCCGACCCCACGCCCACTGCCCTCGCCGTAGCGTGGAATGTACAGCGTCAACTATTTTCGGTGGCTGAGCTGGCGAGGTGCCCGCGACGGCCGCGGAGCAGCAGGCCAGGGGCGGACTGCGGCGGGGGCGGAGTCCCTGGCGGTCTTGCCAATGCGAGGCGGTGCTTGCGTTGAGGAGGTCGTCGGCCTTTACTTGGCCACCCGGTCGCAGAGCGTGAACACGAATGCACATTGACCAACCGCTCTTCACAGCCGCACATGCTAAATCTCTCTCCGTCACATGATTGCTGTTCACTGTCCGGGAGATAGCGCGTTGTGGGCTGGTGAGTCCATCGGTGGTCCTTTCGTGGTCTTCTCCAAGACATTTAAAGCCGCGGCACAGTGTCGCCCCGACAGCGGACGGCAATCACGTGCTGGCCGGACTTCGGGACTTTTCTATCCATCAGATTCTCTCGTGAAGTCCCTTTACGTCGTACATAAGCCCTTGAGTTCTCATGGAATGGTTGTTTTCCTCTTCACTCCCTCACCTCTCTTGCAAGAGACACGAAGCGCGACACTATTTCGTAACAACTGCAGATGTCTCCGCCAGTTCTGTCATATTCATCATGCTACTTAGCACCCTTCCACATTACTTTACTGTTCCCCACCGCCTCTACTGCCTCTTTCTGCCGCTTCCCTTGCTTCCAAGCCTCAGCATCTTCTGTGGAACCACCTGCTGTTTGTAGTAATGCATATCGCCGTCCCAACTCCTCCTCCTCCCTAAACCCCGGTAAGAAATCCTCTTTTTGCTTAGATGTGACACGATCCTTGGCTTCTCTAGAGAGATATGGAGGGGGACTGCAGGCTCATCGGCGTCCAGGCCGACACCGGATCTCCGCCGCCCCGCTCCACCTCTTCGCAGCCACCTTCCCCCGCGTCCATTGCCTCCATCGCCTCCGCTTCCTCCATTTCGCACGATCACCTCGCCCACCTCCCCCATCCACTGGATCCTTCGTTTTTTCCATCTCCTCTACCCCTTCCAACACCTTCACCCACTCTGTTGCCTCGGTCATTTCCTGCACCTCCTTCTCCATCTCCTCTATCCCTCCCGCCAGTTCCATTTCGTCTGTATTCGCAGCCTCCTTTGTGACCGACCGCCAACGAACGCCGAACCCACTCCCTTCACCGACTCCCTCTCCGCCTCCACCGCCTCCTTCGCCGTCTCTATTATTCCTCCTCCGTTGCCTCCATGGATTTTGCCACCTCCACTGCTTCCTTCGCCGTCTCCAACCCTGCCTTCTCCTCCGTCGCCTCCGTCGCCTCCACCGCTTCCAACGCCTCCACTGCCTCCTTCACCGTCTCCAACCATCCTCCGTCGCTTCTATCGCCTTTGTCACCGCCACTATCTCCAAACCTGGCTCCTTTTTCTCCTTCGCCTTTGCCTTTATCGCCATTGCCACCTCCACCGCCTCCACTGCTCCCACATGACCGTTCCCACCCGTGCGACCCCGCTTTCGCACCGAACCGCTCGTTTCTCCTCATTCCATATTCCCGCTGTCACGTTTCCCACAGCGTTTATGCAGCTGAGCTCCGTTGCAGAATTTTGCAGGTGCGGCGTCTTTTCGCGTCGGGCCGCGGGCTCGCGGCTCAGGGCGCGTCTCCGGAATAAAAATGGAGGCTTAAGATAAATATCGAAGGACGAAGCCAGCGGCGAGAAGGGGCGGCAGAAGAGAACGTGAGCGAGGGAAAGGAGGAGGAATCCGACGGTGCGGAGAACGCGGGATGGGACGATGGGAGGATAGGGCGCGCTCGACTCTAATACAAGTTCTTTTTATAGTTTTCCTTTATAGTTCCACCATAAAAATTCAGCGCCGCGAGCGGCTCCCAAAGAGAGCTACTTTGCTCGGTAAAGTACAGGTCGCGAAAGGTCCGACATGACAATTCGGGGAAACAAGGGAGTAGCGTGTTTGCGGAGGGGCGGGGAGGCGACGCGCGTGGGGTTGGGGGAGCGCCGGGAAGCAAGGGGACAAGTTGCGGGGAAACAATATTTATTTTTATCGGAGTTTGAGCAGGAGCAATATCTACGATTGAAGAAACCACGAAGAAAAGATGGGCGGTGTAGTGTGAAAGTAATTAGGAGGTGAACCTAATCTTGCCATTTCTACCGCGATCGGATATCGTGATCCAAGAAGAAACGGCTGCTTAACATGTGATTGGTTTAGAATTTGTGTTTTGGAAAATAAAGGTATGCAATTTTGGCTTGCCTGAGTAAGAACGATCATTTAAATGAATTAAATTCGAAAAAAATTAGTTTATTACGTTAATAGTTAATTCGTTCCTAATTATGCAGCATTGTGAATGTTCGGCAGGTGAGTTTTTATTCCTTTGCGGTCTCTTCTCATTCTTTGGTGAGCAATCCATTTGCTGACGCCACCACTGGAAGCCCTACCACAGCGCGCGATCCATACATGTCCTTCAGTTTAACAGCCAGTGGTTGGTATTTCTTTTCATTTGATTAACTTTTGTTATGAGTCTTTCGTTTTTTTGTTATGAGTCGGACGGACCGCAGTATCAATGATGTAGTTTGTTTAAGATACTTTATTATTACAGATTATAACAGAATAGTATCTGATCTCTTTCCTATCACTGTTCGGTCAGTGATGATTACACTATCTTATAGAATTTGAGTTCGATCACTGCGCATTATATGCTTGGGTTCGGACTTGTAATACGATGACTCACTCTCTGCGAGGTAATATCTCTTGACAAGGGCCTGGCGAATTCCATTGGCGAAGCAGTTGTCGGACCTGCGGACCATCCAAAATACATAATTCTTGATTGACTCGGTAGATTTACATAGGCGACATCGGCTATCAATTTTCTAATCCATAATGAATTTTTTGTGTACTCTTATTTTAACAACTTGATCTTGTGTGGAAAAAATAAATCCTTCAGTTTCACTGAAGTGTCCACTGGTTCGAAGACTTCATTGAGCTTTTCTTGTCAACGTTCTCTGATGTTAAGGTGGCAAAACATTTATCAGGCAAAATAGCAAAACATTTGCAAGCTATTAACGCGGTCCAAATATTTAGAGTCGTAGGCTTCCGCGGCCGGAATCAATGAATTCTTGGCTGTCCGGGATTAGCCGCGTCACGGTCGATGGTCGATGGAGCTGACGTTTCGGCTATACTACTGTATAGCTCTGAAGAAGGCCACAACAAGATGGCCGAAACGTCAGCTCTGTCGATTGATTGATTGATTTTTTCGTGTTTCCGGGCGCGTCAACTACTGTGGTCATTAGTCCCGTTAGTATAGTGCATGTTTTTTTTGAGATGGCGGTGATCTTCCTCCGCTGGATGGCGAGATCCGGCGCCGACCTACCGTCGGCTAGTGGGGCTTCCCCCTAACCAAGACTCTCCCACCAGCGGGGCACCGCCCCAGCCGGGACAAGCTCTAAGCTCACGACCGGTCTCCCGGAATATGTGGTAGTGTAGTGCATGTTAATGTAAGTGTGTGTAAGGGGAGAGCATAGGACAAGGAAGAGGAAGGTCAGATCGCGCGCGGTCCGTGGCCCGTTTGGTAAGGTACTGCTCCGGCATTCGCCTGGTGTTGATCGGAGAAACCACGAAAACTACCGATCAGAGCAGCCGGCCGCTAGAATTCTCCTCCAGACAGCGACTGAATTCGACCTAGCTGAAAAGCTAGTGTCGAAAATCCTGCCGCCATCAGGACTCGAACCTAGGACCTCCCGGTCAGAGGCGCTGCAGTGACATCAGTTGATGCACTGAGCTACCGCTCCCGGTCAGCTCTGTCGACCATGACGCGGCTGATCCCGGACAGCCAAGAATTTAATCACTCCAAATATTTGCTTAGATGTGCCAGACATTCACTTTTCTATCTTGAATACAGATAGCTTTGTAAACAGTTATTGGATAGAAAGTACGTACTCTGTGACGAGTTAATGAATAGTACCTACGAAGTACCTACGAAGCTTTTCTTCTCCCTGTTGGCATGATTTCTCCACGTTAAGGAGTCTTCTTCCTGCACTACCTCCAGGCAATTACGTTCTGTTCACTGAGCTCTGAAGGTGATGAAGTCGATGCCTTGTAAACGAAGTTCTTATTTTCCTCACAAAAGTTTGTAATAATATTTCTGTTTATTTTATTACACCAAATGTGTTGACTGCTATGGAAATAGCCTATTATTAATAGCAGATATTTTGTTTCTTTAATTGATCTATGATTTGCAAACATTACTTACTGTGGATAGCGTGTTCTATACAATCTTGTATCTAATGCCTGAATCAAAACTTCTCAACAACTTTAATATTTCTAGATATTTGTAGCAGTCCTCAGTACCGAGATGTTTAATAATCATATCATATGTTTTCATATGATTATGATTATTTTCCCATTTTGTTCCCCCTTTTCAACTTGTCCATGGACAACTTGTAATGTAGCGCATTTGTATATCTCAAACTCCATATAAACTGCGTCGTTGAAACACTTGATAGGTTCGAACTCGTTTTGTAATATTGATCTCTGTTTGAGGCATATAGTTTGAGATCATTCTTGAAGAGTAATGTAATAAATGTAACTTCATTATCTGTGCACGTCTTCTAGAATTCATTGGGAAATATAATTATTCAAATTATCGTTTCCATGTTGTTGCGGCAGGAAGTATTATTCTTTGACGAAAGACATCATGGATTAGAGCCTAAAATTTATTGCTTTTATATCCTTGAAAATAAATTTTATTACATGTAACCTTTTTTATTTAAATTTCAAAATTCATGTAGTATATGACTTAGTGTAGGGATCACAGAATTTTGAAAATGTGCGCAGAATTAACTTCTCCCCATAGCACATCATACGCAGTTTCAACTTTTTTTGACGTAATAAATAAATAAATAAATAAATAAATAAATAAATAAATAAATAAATAAATAAATAAATAAATAAATAAATAAATAAATAAATAAATAAATAATAAATAAATAAATAAATAAATAAATAAATAAATAAATAAATAAATAAATAAATAAATAAATAAATAAATAAACAAACAAACAAATAAATAAATAAATAAATAAATAAATAAATAAATAAATAAATAAATAAATAAATAAATAAATAAATAAATAAATAAATAAATAAATAAATAAATAAATAAATAAATAAATAAATAAATAAATAAATAAATAATAAAGAGCTGGTGCGAGTTCCGACGGGTTTTCTTCACTAGATACCTATATACTGATTGTCTAAGCATTCTGCTCAAAGGAGTTTGCTGTGCACAAAATCATAGCGGGCTTAGACTATCGCCATGAAATATTTTACACTGAATTGAAATTTCTTCATCCATATAACAGCAGATACACTTTTTAATTACCGAATGATTTTTCCATGCGGACATGCAAATTCTCTAGAAACCTATCGGTATTTGATCAATTTTATGCATTCGAAGACACTTAGAAGCTGTGAATAAAGCACCAAGGGCGAAGGCAGTTTTGTAATCTAACCAGCCTATTCAAAGATTGTACTGAAGCTTTCGTACTTGCTATGTAATTAAACTATCAGTGACTAATAATTATCTTCAACACCCCAAATGAACTGATCAACTAAATGACAACACATTCTTGAAGAAATTATTGATATCAGAATCTTATATAATGTTGACAAGTAGGTAATTTCGTAATCGGTAGGTAATTTCGTCACTTGGATCACCGATTTTGGACACCATACACGTTCTGCCTGTCAACAATGGATACAGTTGGAACTTGCTAAGCTTCGTTGATCAGTCGAGTTAGGCATGAATGCGTGGTACTGGTAAGCGAGGTTGCAGAAATTACCTTGATATGTTCAATATCGGTGACATTGTTGTGCATGCCGGAATTGAATTCGTAGATCAACTGCCCTGATCGACGGCAACTGTGGCTTCTCTGAATATTTCCAGAGGAATGCCGAAACAGCACCGTATACAAGCGTGCAATCTTTCCATCCCATTGCCGTCCTATCGTCATCACCCCATCTCTTTCAATTCCGAGTGGAGCGTCGGAGAACATATCCCGTCCTAATCGTTGAGAGGCCCTTCCAACCGCGTGATACTCACACTAGGAAATACAGATGCTACAGCACCATATACTTTCACGCATTATTTATAACTTTTGCAATATTCAACAATTGAGACAGTTCAACGAAAATAATACTCGCCCCATATTTTTAAGCATCCATCACATTCTCCGAACAACAATTTAAAAGAAAAAAATTGATGCCGTTTTAAGAAAGAAAATAATTACCGATATTTCATGAAATTACACCTAAACTACTCGCTTTTTAAAAAAAATGTATATGGCATCATTCAAAGGCATAATTTTCTTGAAGTTTTCATTTAACACAAAATCCCTACAATAAAATGTAGTACATTTTCAACGTAAATGTTTTGCATTTTTCAAATTTTCAATGTGTTCGCCGAAAATGTCACCAAAAATTGTACAGGACTTTATTCAAAGACCTTTGCAGAACATATTTTAGTCATAAAAAACTGAACTGTAGTGTAGAAAGACAGTCAATATTGTACTTACAGGAAGATTCAAAAAAATGTTCAACTTTTGCTGTTTTCGAAAATTCAGAGAGTTCATCGAAATTGAGATCTGCGCCATTTTTATAAACATCCTTTTTTTTTCCAGGAAAAATTTATCACCAGTTCCCACAAAAAACAAAATATCGATTTGAAATTCGCAGGGCCTCCAATTCGGCCAGATCGACCGAGAAATATCCATGTTGAAGAAAATCAACTGAACGTTTTAACGCCTGACGGACGGTGGGAGAGACGGGCGGACGGGCGGACGGGCGGACAGGTGGACGGGCCGACGGGCAGACGGGCAGACGGGCAGACGGGCAGACGGGCCGACGGGCCGACGGGCAGACGGGCAGACGGGCAGACGGGCAATCGGGCAGACGGGCAGACGGGCAGACGGGCGGACGGGCGGACGGGCGGACGGGCGGACGGGCGGACGGGCGGACGGGCGGACGGGCGGACGGGCGGACGGGCGGACGGGCGGACGGGCGGACGGGCGGACGGGCGGACGGGCGGACGGGCGGACGGGCGGACGGGCGGACGGGCGGACGGGCGGACGGGCGGACGGGCGGACGGGCGGACGGGCGGACGGGCGGACGGGCGGACGGGCGGACGGGCGGACGGGCGGACGGGCGGACGGGCGGACGGGCGGACGGGCGGACGGGCGGACGGGCGGACGGGCGGACGGGCGGACGGGCGGACGGGCGGACGGGCGGACGGGCGGACGCGGACGGGCGGACGGGCGGACGGGCGGACGGGCGGACGGGCGGACGGGCGGACGGGCGGACGGGCGGACGGGCGGACGGGCGGACGGGCGGACGGGCGGACGGGCGGACGGCGGACGGGCGGACGGGCGGACGGGCGGACGGGCGGACGGGCGGACGGGCGGACGGGCGGACGGGCGGACGGGCGGACGGGCGGACGGGCGGACGAGCGGACGAGCGGACGAGCGGACGAGCGGACGAGCGGACGAGCGGAACGGCGGAAGGGCGGTTTAGTATTCGTGTAAATAATAATTTAAATTTATACTATTATAATAGTTCACTAGAGTAAGTTAAGTACGCTTCATTTATCTTCTTGGTATCGTACTAAAGAAGTTTGTGTAATAACCAACAACTTAGACGTAAAATGCAACTAGAACTAGCTAGGATAGCATCACCACATAAATTGTAACTTACGTTACAAATTGGTATTTTGCAAAGCGAACAATGTGAAGCAACTTGGTTGACCTGCTAGCGTCCAGGTATGGGTCGGCCTTATTGCAGCGAGGCCGACTTCCATGTTGATCTAAATTACACTAGTAAACACATTTACAAACATACATATACACATGTAATACACTACGTAGGGGATCAAGATTCATATTTTTTTTTTTTCGAAATGACATCACAAAACCAGTTTATCTGAAGAAAAATCGCCACTTCCCGTTGCAGCATTCTGCTACAGTAGTACGTTCTCTTCACTACGTGTGTACGTAGTAGGCGAGAATGTAAAAAGAAAAATAAACTATAAAGTGTATTTACTTTTGTAATCAAATGCTCCTTTACAGTGTATCAAACTTAAACCTTACTATTGATATATTGTTCGCTGTTTAAGGCAGTTATTATACTTGCTTCTAAATTATTATACCTGAAAAGTTCAAACAAATTATGCCGGGAGTACGAGATCCCAGATACGGTACGAAATTTAATGAAAGACCAATACAATTTGTTAATTCTGATGAAATTCACTGGCGTTGTTAAGTTTCCGAGACATTGTCTTTCCGATTCTAGGTTTATTCATAAATCTCTACGTAGTTCGCGTCTGCTCCGATCCAGTCGTTGCATTTCCCAATGGAGCAATTCCTCTTTCAGTGATTCTCTCCAGAGAGTCAGTCGAGCGTCCTCATTGCAGGTCTCTGGGACGCTATTTCATTAAACTACAGCCCTGCTGTTCTTAGTGTTTGCTCGTTCATTGTCTACCTGATACCACGCTCTAGTAATCCCGTCTTCCGACAAGAAGGCACGTTCCTCATAGAACTGTATCAACAAGGACGTGTATCTTCTTACCAGGTGACGCTCTTAGTAATCCGTGAATCGTATGCTGTGGTATCACCGGATTTATGGTGTGGCAACGCATCTGGAGCAGAGGCGATTAATAGCGCAGAGGCTAGCACGTTATCTACCACCTCTGGCTATCACGGTTAAAACATTATTTAATGTGAAATGTCGGCACCGATTTAGTTTGCGGCAGGTTTTCTCGACGTTTACCCGTCACATAGGTTTTCCATTCCACTATTTCGCCGTCATGTTCATTATTCTCTTCATAAACTTTGCATTACCACAGTCATATTTGAACGAACAAATCATGCCTTGGATATTAGCAGATTTTGATGTTGAGATTAGGTAACTCGAGATAAATGCATCTGTCACTCGTGGCATATATACTTAACTGGGAACGAGTGTCTCTCCTCTTTAGCGCAAGGGAGGTCACCTGCTCCTTTAAGTTGTTCTGTATTCAGCCTCTTCGCAAACACTAGGTTATGTTCTTACGTGGAGCGTTAGTATGAGAACCTAGGAAAACGATGAGAAATATTTCGCAAAATTGTTTGAGCATTAAACATGACACATCGTTTGTAGTATGAAACGGGATATCAGAGTCAAGTATGAGTATAATGAATGATTTCGAAAGTGTGCAAGTCCAAATTGGCTCTTTATATGAAAAGTATTGAGTGTGTGCATTCAGCCTTCGCACTATCACGAAACAGTTGGTGTAAATGGTACGTTGTCCTTATGCGTTCACTTACGGAAGTAAATATTCCGCGTTCATAAGGAACTTCTATGAAATAATGTAACTTCATTTCCTGTGCACGTCTTCTAGAATTCAGTGGGAAATACAATTATTCAAATCATCGTTTCCATGTTGTCGCGGCAGGAAGTAATAAGAGCCAAAATTTATTGCTTATTTATCTTTGAAAATAGATTTTATTACATGGGAGTGTTTTTTTCTCCCTTGCAAAATTCAAAATTTATTGCTTATTTACCCTTGAAAATAGATTTTTTTAGATGGGAGTTTTTTTGTTTTTTTTCTCCCTTTCAAAATTCAAAATTTATTGCTTGTTTATCCTTGAAAATAGATTTTATTACATGGGAGTTTTTTTTCTCCCTTTCAAAAATTCAAAATTTAAGTAGTATATGACTTAGTGTAGGATCACAGAATTTTGAAAATGTGCACACAATTCACTTTTCCCCATAGCACGTCATACGCAGTTTTTAACTGTTTTTTTGACGTAAAATAAATAAATAAATAAATAAATAAATAAATAAATAAATAAATAAATAAATAAATAAATAAATAAATAAATAAATAAATAAATAAATAAATAAATAAATAAATAAATAAATAAATAAATAAATAAATAAATAAATAAATAAATAAATAAATAAATAAATAAACAAATAAATAAATAAATAAATAAATAAATAAATAAATAAATAAATAAATAAATAAATAAATAAATAAATAAATAAATAAATAAATAAATAAATAAATAAATAAATAAATAAATAAATAAATAAATAAATAAATAAATAAATAAATAAAATACAGATCTTAGTAAGTGAGCAGTTTGAGTAATTACTTACACCCTTTTGAGGAATTACTTATTGCCTGGGTAGTGCTTTATTTCATAATTGTTGACTGTGAACGGGGCTCTGCTTTTAACAATGAAATTCTAGGAAGCCGAGATCGAACTCACTGGCACCTATGGTATTGGGAGATTGTTTTGTTCAATTTCTCGCCAATCAATACGATCCATATCAAGACGACACACTTTATTTTTTCTATAATTGTTTCCTGTGAACAATGCATGCAACTGCCACCCCAAATTACAATGTGAATTGATTTCTTGACTGAAATAAATGAACTCGATAACAAAGCAGGGGTCATAATAAAATCCTGGACATCAAGTAGAAAATGCTTACAGAATTTTTGTTTTCGTGACACTTGATCTCTCGCCAAGCTAAATTTAAGCAATAAGTAAACTAAGCTGGCATATAATGGTCCACTGATTTGTTATGCCTCTCTTTTAATTTTTAGGTAAATCGCAAATAAATTCTGTCCATCAGCAAATACTTGATCACTTAAAAAATTATATTTGGCACGTTGGCAAACTAGTATAATACATTAATTGACCGATCCCGTGATTTTCCTACTAAAAAATTATAAATAGTTTCAGTAGTGTCCTAAAACTGTTCTTACATTACATTTGTCATTATTATTTTATCTTCATAGAAACATTTAACACGGGATGTTAGAAGATTTTTTCTCCATTTAATCATATTTTTCCTGTTGTATAATTAATGGAGGAATAACATCGATTTTGGATTCCATTTTGGAATCCACGGCCTTCCAACCAATCACATTCCTACAATTTTCGGAATCCAGGGGCAGAAATGCATTCTCTTTCCAATTCGCGTTTCTTTGGAACCGCGGTAGACTAGTGAATGATTTCGCAGTTTCATTTACGTAACCCACACATTGTTGTACTCATATTTTTCATTACATCTCGTACTGCTCATTCAATTGAATCATTCAAATAAATTTTGAACCTAGTGACAGTGAGAATGAAATGTGTACGCTACATGAAATTTTGAAAGTTTACAAAGTCGACAACTCTACAAATATTGCCAGAGTAATCGAGGAAGTATTATGAGAACTCGTTTACATTTGTGGGGTGGAGAAGAAGAACTAATGAGGTAAACTATTTTGGCGAGGTTTTCTTGGCTTATTTTGCAAACCCTTTTAATCAGCATAAACCCTCAAGTTTACGAAAGATATACTCAATGTTAAGAAGTACATTGTATGTATATACATAACGATATGAAAGAAAGTGCTTTTTCTAAATTGAAAAAAATCAATGAAACTTATCTTGCGTATTGCGTCCGTGGTCCGTTTGTTAGGATACTGCTCCGGCATTCGCCTGGTGTTGATCGGAGAAACCATGGAAAACTACCGATTAGAGCAGTTGGCCGCTAGAATTCTCCTCCAGACATCGACTGAATTCGACCTAGCTGACAAGCTAGTGTCGAAAATCCTGCCGCCAACGGGACTCGAACCTAGGACCTCCCGGTCAGAGGCACTGCAGTGACACAGTTGATGCACTGAGCCACCGCTCCCGGTAAAAGAGGGAAAAACTAATCTTCTTCTCGCTTATAATGGCTAATATTCACTCCAAGGAATTACTACCCTTATTCCCACGTCGCTTGAATCATAAACATCAACTAGAGAATAATAGTAGTTATCATTATAGGCTTGTTGAAGAATATTCCTATTATTCATAATGAAAGGAGCGTTAAAATCACCTATGACTATTTACAAGACGTTTTCAAATCCGACTTAATTTATTTATTACATACTTAATAAAAGTGAATGGCTTAGGGGAGGACGACAATGCAATAGCCTTTAGACCCCGCCTTGATCAGCCGACGAGCTAGATTCAGGCCATCGTGGTCCTGATAATACTAGGGATTTTTTTCATACCTCCTGGATGAAAGTAGGTGATTTCGAAGGAAACAATCACGCTAATTTCGAAAATCATTTTAAAAGGTTTCTCTCATGCAAGGTTCAAAAGACATGAACAAATGTATTATTTGAAATAAACAAAATCCTACACTAATTTCCGCGTTGTCTCGCCCGTTATACTACTACAAAATTTTATGACCATGCTTCATGCGAATCAGGAACAAACTAAAAATGGAATACGCATATTCGTGCAACAATATGCAGAGATAAAAATGGTTTGTTGGTATTCTCCACAATATAGGCAGAGTGAATGTCAGTGATTTGAGTTTTCCATACAACCACAACCTAAGGTTCATTGTACAGGTGACACAACACTAGTGAGCAATCATGGTTTGTCCTGATCACGAACACGACAGCCAAAGTATAAACAATAAGCAAGTTTTGTATAGTCATATATTTTTTCCTAGGAAGTTTGGGTGTAAATCTTCCACAAACGTAACAGAAGTTATCGGGTTGATCACTTTCGATGTTAAATGACGATTTGCATTTCATCGAACCGGTTCAATTCTACAGATCATTTGGCGAATGTCAGTTTATAAAAACCACAGAATTGTAATGTATTAATATATTTGAAGCACACGCAAAACAGACACGAACTTTACGCCTACTCCGAGTATAGTTCCGCCGACACCGACTGACTGACACTCCCAATAGTTGGAAACTAGTGTACTTGCGATAAGGTAAGGGGCAAAAATAATTTCTTTCGATGACTGATGCGCAGTAGGAAATATGAGGGCGTACGTGACTTGTTTTCAAAACATACACTAAGACCTACTAACACTAAGACCACTAAGACCTAATCTTAATTGAGCGCGACTACTAGACGCGAGAATAAAGACGGCAATCTTTGAATACAGAAGGTAAAAAAACACGAAAGCCTAATTTTGTTGATATCTCATGAAAGTGGCATAAATAAACTGAACAAATATATAATTTAAAAATAGACTTTGTGCATATTGATTCTACATAGATTACAAATGCAATTTAATGCATTTGCATTAATAACAAAATACGTTATGATACGGTATAAAGTACGGTTTAAACACTTAACCTTCCTGGAGGTAAGAATCTGATTCCCTAGTTTAAAAGCGGGGCTTCACCAGGACCTCGCCCCTGGCCCGTTACTCCTTTCCCCCGTTACTCCTTTCCCGTTTGCGAGCGTCCCGCTACGCGCCACCGAAAAAGCGATTTCTGGAGCGATCAGAGGGCCGACCACGATAGCCCAGATGGCTAAGAGCGTGTGCCGACGCAGCGCTTCGGTCTGAAGGGCAGTGGGTTTGAGTCCCGCCTTGGGCATGTTTATTTGTTACTTGTCTCTTATGTATGTGCTGGCGTGGAGAGCCTAACTTTCTGGTGACCACAAATGAGGGGTGCCCGCACGTGTAATGGTGTCTAGTATATGGTCGAATATTCGCCCCATCGGGACGCAAAAGGGTAACTGCCTGTCGGCTGGAAAAGCCCAAGGACAAAAATCAAATTTCTTTTAACAAAAAAAAGATTCCCCAACTAAAACCACTTTTTAATTTCACTAGTAAAATATCTCTAAACAATGCAATAGCCCTATACAAAAATATACGACCGATTATCACTTATGCATGCATATCCTAAGTTCCATGCTTGATACATGTGCCTATAGTTGCTCAAATAATTAAGTATCCCATACGTAATTCCACTCATCACCAAGATCTCCAGCAACTTCTACTCGTACATCAACTAAAACGATCACCTGTCCCGTTTCAACCTTGCACAAATCCCAGATTCCCGCACAAGAATTAAAAACAGGTTCCCTATTCAAGCTTTTTGAACATATAGTCCGAGTTGGAAATAAATAAGCTGATTTACGAGCTCCCTTACCCGTGAGTAGTTAGATTTAGAACTGTGGTAGTTTATAGGGTTAATTTGATTTCTCTCACGAAGCAGCTCCCTTTAAAATTGTTAGCGGACATTTTTTCTAATTATTTTATTCAAAAACTTAAAGACTGGAAAAACATAGACGTAAGATTAAATTTGAATTGTTATGAAATGAAATAATTGGGAAATATGTCTGATGTCTAAGAATTTTAAAGGGACCTGTTCCTTAAGAGAAATATAATTATAAGAGAGTATAAAATCATATAAAACTTAAATTTACGTCGCCACATTACTGTGTATATGCTAGATTACTGTAGTACTGGCCTATGGAACTCACAAGGACAATAAAAAAAATGAATAGCGATTCGATGAGAGTTGCTTTGTGATCCAGAGAACAAACAAAGTGAGATTGTAATGAAATTTATGGAAACGAAACCATCACAAAAAGTGGAACATCATTCTTGTCGAGAAAAGTTAATCCTTTAGCGTACAATATCTAGTAATTACAAATACGAAAAGGATTCTTTCTATGGAACACTGATAGAAAGTTTAAGAAAAGCGCGTCACGCTGAACGAACTATGACACCGCATCGCTCTACCAACCAGGTCTTCCCAGATCAGCGTCAAGAAGGCGTGTGCTCGCCAGTGGGGATGACACCAAGGTCACTGTTTGGGGCAGCTCTGATTTATGCTGTTGCACCAAATAACATTTATATGTGATTGTTATATTTAATCTGACGAAAAATATGTCTTAATTGCTGTTCATAATGCAATACAGTGCAAGAATGTCGGAGCCTATTCTTAGGATGCTGCTCCTGATTGTTTTGCCTGTAGCCTATCTCATGAAGTGTTCGTTGTTTTTACTGTGTTTCGGCGCGTGTCCGCAGGTGACAAGATGGCGGCCATCTTGCGGAGAAAGACTTCCTCTGGGTCGGGCCTGGACGTGGTGCTGTGGTTCGTGCTGCTGCCGTTGCTGGTGCTGGCGGCCAGATAAGTGCTCGGCGCCATTGTCGTCGCAGCCGCCGCCGCAGCCGCAGCCGCAGCCGCAGCCGCCAGGGCCGCGTCGTCGCTACAGCAGCCGCACAACGCTCCGGCCGCACCCGACCTCCGCGGTCCCCCGGCCCCCCCTGGCCCCCGGCCACTGGCCCCCGGCCACCCGGCCCTCCCCCATGGACAGTCAACGGGCGGCGAGCGCGCGGCCACCACCCGCCCCGCCTCCCGCCCGCAGGACACAGCACACAGAGGAAAAGAGAGAAAGAGATTTAGCTTTAAGTGAACGATTCATGAATAATTAACCTCAAATTCTCACCCCCTACGTTATTACATTTTAAAGGAAACTACCAAGATATATAACTGTAGCCATCCCTTTCGTAGTGAGCTAGCCCCAGATACGTTGTCACGAGCGCTTGGTTCACTTACCACTTCTCTTCCGTGAGTTAGAGGGAAGCTGTGCGGGACGAACTCTTTGAGCTACTCGACGGGGAGCAGGCGGTTCCGCACCAGTGAACGGTAGAGGCAGTAGAACATTCTAGGTGAACGGTACGCTAGGCTTAGAGCAACGGAGTCGCGCCCCGCGCCGCCACGCCATGCCACGCCCCGCCACGCCAAGCCACGCGGCCCGGCGCGGAGGGGCGGCTCCGTCCCCTGCACTCTTTCAGTTCCCAGGTGACGCCAGACGAGTGTTCCAAAAAAACTAAATAATACAAAATAATATGTAAAATAAAAATGAGAATCAATCACGTCAGGCAAAGAGATGGCAGCAGTTTTTCATTTTTCAGCTCCGGAGGCGCATTTTGCGTACGTGTCTGAAGGGATGAGAGAGGCGGAGGAGGAGAGGAGGAAGTCGAGGGGGGAGGGAGGGCGGGGGAGTGGAGGGGAAGGAGGAAGGACGGAGAGGAGGGGGAAGGGTGGGAGCGGCGGGCCCTCCGGCGCCGAAGCCCAGGCCGCCAGCTGCGCGAAACTGCCTCCAGGCCGCTGCCGCAGCAGCAGCAGCGCGTCGCTCGTGGAGAAGCACCCCCCTCGCGCCACGCCCCCGCCGCCGATGGGCAAATGAGCTCCATCCCTCCGCCGACCGGGGCGCGGGCGGCGCCCCGGCGGTCGAGTTGGTTCCTGTCTCGTCCTAGAGAAGTTTAGCGAACTCAAATCATCGCTCAAATGATGGCAAATATTCTCTTTAGTACATACTAAGAAATTTTATCGTTTATACAGTTTGCTGAACGTACGAGAGGGACCTTAAGTGCGTAGAAACCGGGAAGAGGCGTGGGAGTGGCGCTGGGAGGTACGGAGGGCACTAGCTGGGGGAAGGAGAGGGATTGGGGTGGGGGTTAAGGAACTTGAAGGGTGGCATGGTGGAGAATGCGCTTGATGGGTCGTCCTGGGTTTGGCTCCCGCCGCTGCGGTCACCCGCCGCTGTACCCGCCCCCGCCACCTCCCCCGCCGACATCGCCGCCACCGCCACCGCTTCCGCCCGCTCGCCCTATCCCTCGACAGCACTTTCATATCATGGGAGCGTCAGAAGTTCCGGAAGTCGCTCTTCGCCCGCTCGCCACTTCGCCCGCGCCCGGGCAGCGCTGGGCGGCGGGCAGGCGGCGGCCGGGCGGAGAGGGACGCGAGCGGCAGCGCGGCGCGGGGCGAGGCGGGAAGCAGGATCGGCGGGGGAAGGAGCGGGGCGGCGCGGTCGCCGAGCAGCAGCTGGTCGCAGGGCGCAGGGGCGCGGGTGGGTGAGCGGGTCGGGCGGGGAGGACGGACCTCCGGCGCCGTGTTCGCCGGCCACGCCTCCGCTCCTCCCCGCCCATCCACGCTTCCCCGCTCCCCCGCACCCCCTGCACCCCGCCTGCGCCCGCGCCCCGCCGCTCGGCTTCCCTCTCCGCATAAGTTTGATGTTTTCATATATTTTATATATAAGTTCAAGGATTCTATATCGAGTTACACGTGTTGTGGGGAAGAGTAGACGTAGTAGATATAAGCCATGTACGAACAGGTCTTCACAAATCGTCGGCCGGCGCACACACACACACGCCCACGCACCCGAGGCGGCACTGAGGACTGGGCCCGCGTCGCCCCGCCGCTGCTCCCGCCTCCCCCTCGCCCCCCACCCGGCCCCCGCCGTCTCGGCGGCCCGCGGGGCCTTTGTGAAGTCCTGCGTGCATGCTCAATTATTCTCATCATCATTGCCATTATGATTATTATGATTATGGGTAGCTGGGCGCGAGGCCGGTGCCGCCGCCCGGAGCGGCCCGCGCGCGACAGGGGCAGGCCCCCACCCCCGGCCTCGCCCCCGCCGCCGCCGCCGCCGCCGCCGCCCCCGCCGCCGCCCCGCGCCGCCGCGGACTGCTACACAACGGCGTGCGTCGCTCAAGCGAAAGAAGATGAAGAAGCAAAGAAGCAATTTGAAGATTATATATAAGAGTATATATATGTAAATATATATTTCTTTTCATGGATGTCAGGGTTGGAAAATTGCCATTTGACTCAAGAAATATAAATTGATGCGATAATTTTAGTTTCTCAGAAAAATATAATATAAATCTATATCCAGTTTCTTGGGTGGTGTGGTGGTGAGTGCAGTGGTCGTCCGAGCGCCGAGGGCCGAGGGCCCGCGTGCAGCTCCGCCTGCGGCTGGCCAACGGCTGGCCAGCGGGCCTCGAGGGCGGGCGCGGCTGCTCCGCGATGCAGTTCACCATCGACATCATTACGCTCCAATTCAATGGACAAAGTATTTTAATTGTTTCCAATGACATTCGATCGCAGCTCAAGAACATTGAAGGGATATACGTATTGAAACTAATCAGTCCAATACAGGATGCTTTTGACTCTTAAGTACATCAATTCATAATGTAAAGTAGATCTATGAAAAGTAAGTACTTTTCCACATTGAAGATAATTTAAAATTAATTTCATGGAAATATAACACATTCACTCCAAGTTAATTAGAGCTATTTGTCATTGTAATCTTTTCAGCGAGGGCTAGGAGGAGTTGTATGTCGGTTAAAGTAGGGCCTGCCGTCCGCGGTCGGTTCGCTCGCTTCGCATCCACGCTCCCTCCCTCCGGAGCCGCGCCGCCCCGCCCGGCAGCGCCTCACCCCTCTCCCCGCCGCCCGGCCCGCCTCCGCCCCCACACGCGCTCCGCCCCGCCCCGCCCCGCCTCGCGGTCAAGCAAGGCGGAGCGAGCGGAGGCGACGGGGCGGAGCGTAAGGCCCAGCGGGGCAAAGCCGGGCCAAGCGGGCGGGTCAGGGTGGGGAGGGGCGGGGCTGGGCCAGCAGGGCAGTTCGGAGCGGGAGGGACACGGGGTGAGCGAGCCACCCGCGGCGGTGGCCAGTCCTTTCGCCCTTTCCTTCTCCACCCGAGTCCTTCCGACCACCTGGCGCGCCGCACACCCCGCCCTCACCCTCACCCTCACCCCCACAGCCGCCCCCGCCGCTCTTCCACCCCGCGACGCCACGTCACAACTCATCCCGATCGCGCTGCGCCGGCGCACACGCCGGCGGGCGCGGCCGGCACGTCCCGCCGGACGAGCCACGCCCCCTGCGCCCCCCAGTTCACCCGCTACCCCGCTCACGGCCCCCGCCCCTGGCCCACGCCCAGACGGCGCACGAGGCTCGCGCCGCTCGAAAATTGACGCCTGCTTCCACGTCCCCCCCCCCCCCACCTCCTCACCGCCACCGGCCGATGCCGCCCCGCCAGCTGGCGTGGTCGCCAGAACTTGTCTCCGCTCTTGCGACGCCTAAGTGACCGTCTTCTCCCCGCGACGCCGGCACCGAGACGTGTTGTCACGATCTGCCTCCTCCCTTCCCCCGACCGCACCCGTCCCCGCCCCTGCCCAGAGGAGAGGCGTCGGCCAGCTCCCGCCCCCGCGCGACGGCGCGCCGCTCTCGAGAGCGCGGCCCGGGAGGAGCCCGGGGACCGGAAGGGCCTGGCGCGACAGCCAGGCTGCGTCTCCGGGCACGGAGACTACCTTGAGATCTTACCCGACGCCCCCACACTCTCATCGCTCCCTCGCCCTCCACATCCGTCAAGTCATGGATCAAGGAAGGAAACCTCTCGTTCATTGGTTTATCATGAACCCGATGTTTTAAGAGCTATACATCGAAAAAATATTTTTGTTGCGATGCTCTGGCAGACCGATTACTCACAACCAGTAGACCCGTGAAGCAATAATCTCATACTATGATTGAATAGCTCACCATTGTTAAATCGAGTTATAACTTTCTGGACTGACAACTTACGTAAACAAATATACATACAAATGAGTCATTTATTTTGTGGTATATAAACATTAATATTAAAATTTTAGCAAATATACAAATTACGAATACAACAGCTACACTTCAAATTAAACATATTTTGTAGTGTTTTTTTTTAATATTGTTGAGAGAAAGTCTCTATTCTGCTATTACATCTCTATTGTGTAACTTTCTTTTCGTGGAATATATTATCATGAATAACATTTCGGATGATTTTCATGAACGCACGTGAAAGGCGCATTCCACTTGGTTGCACACGGAGCACAACCACGTCCTCTCAGCCTCAGAGAATGCTGCGTTCGCCGCTGTCTACGTGGACACGACCCACGACCCACGACCGCACGACCCACACGCCTGTCACATGCCTAACACCCCTCCGCCACCCGTCCATCATCCGTCCACCGGATCACCTTGAAAGCTAGTCTTGTGCGTCATTGTCCCGCGTTCTTCTCATCTTGCAGATTGGATCTATCCTCACAAGATCGGTATCCGGATGCACGATATTTTCTAACTTCGCTCTTAGCAAAAGCTCGTGCCGCATACGAGCCATGGAACAAAATTACGTCTCCAAAAACTAGTAACATTTATCAAATCATAAATAACATGTGGAAAGGTTTGATCTAAACTGAAGTAAGTAAATAATGTTAGATCTCCTCATTTAACACAGTGTTTCGAATTTTAAATGAGAAACTGCGCCTGTCGATGGCGCAATTTCAATGATTTTGTGTTCAAAGAGAGTTCGAGTAGGCCCGATTTTCTGTGAATCTCTGGTACCAGCCGAACGGCGGCAAAAGTTCGAAAAGCACAGTCAAAACGGAATTTCGAAGACAGCAGGGCTGACTGGGGTATCCCCTAGCTTTCAAGAAACACTTTAGGATACTAGTGCAGAGCCCTACGAACGTATTTTCTCGGAATCTCTTTCCTTCTCTGATTCCCATATTCATGCAATTAACTGTCCCCATGCTATGCATATGTAATATATTATTACCATGAAATAGAGTACGTTTAAGTTTTACGTTCCTTGGTATACAATTCAATATCCGCTCAATCATATTCGCCTTCTTTCCGTGAAGATAATATAAAATCATTTTATCTATAATTACGTTAGTATTGGAACAAGTTCTCCGAACTCATATTTAATGACTTAAAACTGCAAATAATTTATGAATGAAATGCATGTTTCCGTAAATATAGTGAGCCAGGGAGCAGCGTGACAGTGGTAATTGGAGCTCGAATAATCATTTGATGATTAAAGCTTATACCGGTTCTTCCTTCCTTTTTCTCCTCGCCTATTCTTTACTCTCTTTCTTTACGATCACTTTACCCTCTACCCCCTTTAATTCTTTACGATTTCTTTACCCTCTACCCCTCATTCACGCCCCACCCCACCACGTCGCCCCACCACACCACGTCACGCCTCACCACGCCACGTCACGCGCCCACCACGCCACGTAACGCCCCACCACGCCACGTCACGCCCCACCACGCCCCCCACACCACGTCACGCCCCACCACGCCACGTCACGCCCCACCACGCCCCCCACGCCACGTCACGCCCCACCACGCCACGTAACGCCCCACCACGCCACGTCTCGCCACGCCACACCTCATTTACCTTCTCACCCTCCCCTGCGCCCTGGCCTTTGTGCTTCCCCATCGACACGACCACTCAGTGCTACACACCGTCTTCCTGCTGCTGGTTGCGTTCGCTTTTCACTAATCAATTCTTTGTACATAAATGAAGGCTAAAGTTACAAGTGTTACTAATCTGCTTTACTACATAATTAAAAGCAGTAGAAGTATGTCGTTACTATTCAGCCATGTAGCCAAGAGATATTAATTGAATAAAGAATGTCATAAAACTTGCTGAACAGTAGTATGCGTTTCATGACTTTCCTTGGAGACGGTTCTGTGGAGACGGTTCTGTTGTACTTCGCTCATCGGGCAGACTACAGGGTACGGCTGAGAGAGTGAGCGAGGCTGAGAAGTACAGGTAATGGGCGAATGTTTGTCGCGCAAGATGAGTGGAGAGCTGGGAGGGTCACGACCCCCGGCGCGGCCTCTCCGCACTCCTCCGCCCTTCCACCCCTTTCCAACCTCATGACCCTTCCCTAACTCCCCAGCCCTTCCCAAGGACAAGGGTCTTCCACCCCTTTCCACCCACAAGGACGCACTAACCGAGTGGAACCATCTTTTCTTGCAACTTGCAGATTCCTTTATCATAATCACGAGTTTCATCTGTCCCGGACTAAGACAGAAACCTTTCTACCCCCTCACCTATTCCCCTACTTTGTCCTCAGCTGTGCGCGCGCCACCCCGTCCCCCTCTGTTTCCGTTCACCATGTCATTCGTCTGTCCGATTTCGTTCCGAGAAAAAGCAGTAAACTGGTGATTTCTTCGACATGTTTCTATCCCGAATTCTGTTATTGCTCATGAAGTGTGGACCCATGATTTCTTGCAGAGCGACCATCATTTGCTTTTCATTGCGGCTACAACATGTTAGTTGATCCTGTAATGTTATAAAAGCGAAATTATGGCACCATTTTTCCACTAATTACAAATTGTTCATTGTATTTTCCCCATTTAAAATATAAATAAATGTCTATATTTTATTCAAAACGCAAACCTTAATCTTGTTTCATTCCCTAAATGTTCCTTCACAAGACTGTATCTTTCCTTGCCTTTCTCATTATCCTGTACGTTATTTTCTCATCATGTATGCCGGAGAAACATCTGCAGATTAAATTTTCCTTTTATCAAAAACCTGCAGTGTTACTCATTGGTTATTGTACCATACCTTTGAATGGTAAGGAAGAAAAATTGGGTAAGAATATCATGGTGTTAACGAGTACGTTGCAGTGTACCATTTATCGCGCTACCCACCCTGTATAGGCAACCGATGACAGGATTAAACGGCAACAGAGAATTGGAAGACGTCGCAACCGGTCGCCCAAAAGTGGCGCTTGTAACACTGCTTTGGGTTGCTTTGTAGTACGTCGCCCATCCAAATGCTTCTCGCTCAATATGTTTTCACCCTCATTCTATCCAAGGACAAAGAGCAATTCAATACCCTGGACAACAGATACAAGCGCTTGTATTGCTATAAAAGGCAGAGAACATTATTAGTTGCTTGCGAGAAGAGAGTGAATTGGATATTTGAACTGTGATGGTTAACTTTGAATTAGCTTTCATAGCGCTCACTCGGCATTGGATATTGTAAAGTAAACTTGTACTGTGAACTATATAATTGTTTATCAGACTTCTTACAAGACAAAATATAAAGAATGCCTTTGCTCTTCAAAAAATAATTATCAATTACATTTTCGTAAATTGTGGACTGAATGATATGTTTCTGTTTTAAGGTTTGCATTTTGTCTGCTGAGGTGTTTAAATAAATTGTAAGGTTTTTCAAAAAGTGCAAAACCTTATTTTCCCTCTTGTGAGAGGAGACATTATTAGTTGTGCGGTAGTTTTTTCAAATTCTGCATCTTTTTAGAACTTGGTATTTAAATACTAATGTCCAAATTTTTGGTTAATTTGGTTCACAATTACATGCATCACGGGCACTGCAAACACACTAAATTGAGGAGAGTCGAGTTAGTGTATGCTAGTGAACCGACAGTTTTGAATCTTTATTCACCAGGAAAATGTTCCCAATGGAAGTGAGACCGTTCTTCAGAATGTGGAATTATCTGCACTATAACGATCGGCGCATCTATGAAAGAGAATTGAGTGTATTTCCAGCACTTCTAAATGTAGAGAAGCAAAACATTGCACGGCAGAATTTTTTTAAAATTTAAAGTCACAATAGTAAGCTATTTCCCGGCAGCAGAATCTTTCATGATCTTATTTATTTATTTATTTATTTACGTCAAAAAACAGTTAAAAACTGCGTATGACGAGCTATGGGGAAAAGTGAATTGTGTGCACATTTTCAAAATTCTGTGATCCCTACACTAAGTCATATACTACTTAAGTTTTGAATTTTGAAAGGGAGAAAAGAAAACACAAAAAAACTCCCATGTAATAAAATCGATTTTCAAGGATAAATAAGCAATAAATTTTGAATTTTGAAAGGGAGAAAAAAAACAAAAAAACTCCCATGTAATAAAATCGATTTTCAAGGATAAATAAGCAATAAATTTTGAATTTTGAAAGGGAGAAAAAAAACAAAAAAAAACTCCCATGTAATAAAATCTATTTTCAAGGATAAATAAGCAATAAATTTTGGCTCTTATTACTTCCTGCCGCGACAACGTGGAAACGATAATTTGAATAATTGTATTTCCCACTGAATTCTAGAAGACGTGCACAGAAAATGAAGTTACATTTATGTCCAGAAGCAAAACAAGGGGCCATCTCAGCATTTGCTCAATGGATCAGGGAAACTGGACGAAAAACCTGATCGAGATGGGGGTCATTGACCCGGAAGCTGTGTTACAATAGTTGTTACAGGTTGTTTATACTCATTTATACAGTCCAAATGGTAATTAATGCATTATGTATCATTGTTAAAATTAATGTTACTTTTCTTGTGATGCTCAGTATAGTCTCTAATTGTATAGAAACAGTTATGCAGCAGAAACGATTTCACTTGTGATTTAAACTTTTCTATTGAATTTAATCGTTTAATGTCATCTGGCAAAGTGTTGTAAAATAAATGTACATGTATTGTATGTGAATTTTTTGTAATGAGCTGTTGATACTGTCACCTGATGAATATGATTTCTACGTCGAGTGTTATAGTAATAGACTTCGGCATTTTCTGAAAATATATTCTCGCCCTTAAGCAAGTCATTTTTTACAAAAACCACTGATTCGTAAATAAAAAGACACGGTAATGGTAGAATTCCTAGATTAATGAAGATAGGCTTACATGAATCACGTGGGTGGGATTGGTTATTATTCGTACAATTCGTTTTTGTAATCTAAAAGTCTGGGAGCTATAAGATGTATTTCCCCAGAATATTATGCCATATCTCAGGCGGGAATGAACATTCGCGAAGTATACACAACGAGCAGTATGAAGGCTGACTGAATTTGCAAGAATTCTGAACGCGTAGCATAATGAACTTAATTTTGTGTTCAATTCATTTAAATGGACGTTCCATTTAAGGTTTGACTGAATTGAGAGACCTAAAAATTTTGTTGCCTTAACATCAGTCAATGGTACACTGTTCATTTTCAATGGAGCACAGAATTGTTTATTTGAAATGGAAAACTGCATTAAAACCAGTTTTCTTTTCGTTTACTATTAATTTGTTATTTCGGAACCAATTTGAAACATCTGATATTGTACTATTTACGGTTTCTTTATTGCAAAGGATGTTCGTATCATCCGCAAAGAGAACCGTTCTTCCGTTTTTGAATCGTCGAGGGCATATCGTTTACGTAAAGTAGGAACAGAATAGGGCCTAAAATCGATCCTTGAGGAACTCCACATGCAACGGGCAAAGAGTCGGAAAGGTGCGTACGTAATGTTCCATCATTCCAGTAAGGTATTTCAACTTTCTGAGATCGTTGTTTAAGGTACGAACATAACCAATCTAGAGCAATACCACGGATTCCATATGAAGGTAATTTTGAAAGCAAAATGTCATGATCAATGATGTCAAAAGCTTTTGAGAGATCTAAAAATAATCCAATAGGTGCCTCGTTTTGATCTAATGATGAGGTGACATCTTTAAGAAAAGAAAATATAGCTGTTTCCGTTGATTTTGATTTTCTAAATCCATGTTGGCAATCTGAAAGCGCGTCGTGTTTAGTGAGAAAGGTTTCCATTCGTACGTAAAAAAGTCTCTCTAATATTTTTGAAAAAACTGATAGAAGAGAGTTTAAGTTTAATTAAGTTTAAAAGAAGAGAGTAGAAGTTTAATCTTGCACGCAAGATTAAACTATTTATAATAAATAGCTATCAGACTTAATCAAATTATGGTTAAATTTTTAATTCTTAAAAAAATGAATTTTCTCTTCATTAGTTATTGCCTTTAATACATTTGATATTTCCAGTAATATTTAAAATGAAATGCTGAAGTTTTCTTTGATTTTGAGTATTTACATAAATAGATTATAAGACTGTTAACAAAATACGGAATGGTCCTCAGTTCTAATGAAAATATATACTTTAATTAAGGGTTGTAAATTGGTTTGCAATGCCGTCCCAACGAATCTAAGATTGCACCTTAAGAAAAGAAATATACCAGCACCATTGCGTAATGTCAAACCTCTACGCTCTCAGTCACTGTGATCTAGCCGTTCGTGCATGCAGCCTGAGTTCCTGCTACGACGAAGTCGCGCGATAAATGGCAAAATTTTCGACATTCCAGCATAGGCAGAAAAGCAGAGAAGATGAAAATAGTAAGTTGATTGATTCTAAAGTACGAAATTATTTTAAAATGAGAGGAATTTCCATGTCGACTTAACTAAACGACGACCCTGGGAGTACAAGGTGCTGAAGCAGTAGCTACTCGTATTTCTCGCGACAATTCTTGGCATTAAACAAATAGATACAAAACACCCATCTCCGAGAAGCACTGTCAAGATGCATTCGGGATTTACATGATACTGAAGGAATTATATGATAAAAGTAATTACCCTTCGATTATGCTACAATTGTAACACTAAAGTACAGTTTTAGGAACATTAGTTTACATACTAGATACATGACCCACAAACATTTGTTATAAGGTAAGTCAGCGATTCCCAAATTTTTTCATGCATCAACCCCTTTTAAAAGAATTGTTTTCTTCACCAACCCACCTTACAATTTGTTTATAATATACAGCACACGTAAACATAACAAAAAGAAATGCACCCAAATAAAAATAACAATTTCGCATAACAATGTTTTCAAAAATATCTCGATTTGCAATAATCAAGGGCGCTTCCACTTATGAGTTCCGAATCTACATTGTTCAATTGTTACAAAATATTGAGCGTTTTGGAAGAGCTCCCCATAACATTTCTACAGTGTGGAGAACGCTTTTTGCGCAATTCAGTAAATATTGTGAATATATTTTTATTATTTTTATTATTTCTAGAGTTTTCTAAACAATCTAAGCAGTGGGAACACTGGGTTCTCGGAGACCCGGTGTAGAAATTCGAAATTGGCCCTGTCTGCGAGTACTAAATATTAAATTAAGAATTTTAAGTCCACGAATACGGGAGTGAAATGGAGAAAATAAGCTTGGAATGCGATTTTAATTCTTTAGTGAAACCTGTCTGCGGCGATCTTTACTGGAGCCCCTCGCTTTGAGGCCCTGGTGAGCTGTTTCAGTTGCACCCGCCTGGCCATATCTAGCACCAATCCAGTTTCGAAAGAAGTCAAGCGAATTTGTGATTTACTGTTGTACGTTTTGTTGCTTTGTGTCATAAACATGTATTTATTGAGTTCATTAATACATATTTGTAACCAATGGCATCTTGACCTTGATTATACTGACGAGTCGCGAGATTTTATTCGGCTATTCACGCCCAATTACCCCCCTGATAATCATTGACCTCCTTCCAAATTTAACCGATCGCCTGAGTGCCGATACAGACTCCTGATACAAAAGGACTCGAAACAAAAGAGGGGCTCATTGGGCCAGAAAGATGTAATTCGTGACGTCATTAATCGGAAGTTCTCGCACCCCCGGCAAAGCGCCACAATCGCTAACAAACGCGATTTTCAAAACTGTCCTTAGCAACCCCCATCTATTAAAATAATTATTATAATTAGCCTCGTTAAAACTAGGCAACCAATACAAAATCAATTTTAAAAAAATATTAGGAATCTTATGTACTACTTTAGGATGTGGGTAGTATTATACAGCTGAAGAAATTAACAAAAATACACACGTTTACACACATTATTTTAATTACAAAGAATTTTTATTATTACAATCCCAAAATAAACACATTACAGAATATATTATTATTATTATTATTATTATTATTATTATTATTATTATTATTATTATTGAAAAAATAATATAATTGAAATCCTACCTAAAAACAAAACAATAAATTTACATTATGATACCAAGAACCTAGTAGGCCTATATGATTTGCAATGGGATTTTTCAATATGTGATGGGAGAAGTATTTTCAAAATACAAGCTGGTAACTTTGTGACACAAGTTACTTCCTGCGAAAAGAATATCCCAATTCTTTTTAATGATAGTCTGTCCAATATATGTGCAGAAATAGATAATCGGATTTCAATTTTCTCATACTTCTTTAGGTGGCAAAAACATTATGACAATGCAAAATACATCTTCCTGTGAGCAAATATTTTAAAGATTTCTAGACATATTTCACATTTTTGGGGCATATTGGCAGGCATGTATTAAAGCTAAAAACTTATTATTAAGGCATATACTTGCTAGTTCTAGTGATAACTTATCAATAGCGTCAAAACAGTTTGATAGCATATTGAGAAAAAAATTGAACGAATGCAGTGAGATATACTTAGAAGAACAAAATATATTCAGATATAGAACGAGCACCGAAGATACCACATTCACAATACATAAACATATATTCTATTAAAAGAAAACAAACGCAATGAAATACATTTACCAACCTAAGGGATAATTCTATTATCCTTTTTTGAAATTATAAATAGTTCGTAGTTTATTTCTTTGTATAAAGAAGGAAATAAAAGTGTAGAAAAGAAAATAAGGTGTAAAACACTGGAGAAAGAAGAGATACCAGCTGAAGTCATCAAATGAATTCAAAGCCTTAACCTGAATTCACAAATAAGAGTAATGTAGTACATATGTCGGAAGTTTTTTTACAACAAACTGAGATCTCAGACACGACTATGTGTTGTCAGAATATCTTTAACATATTACCAATCATATTATTATGGAAAGAAAAAGAATTATGAGGAAAATAAATCTTAACATAACACAGAAAATTAAAATTATTAGCTATGCAATTGATGCAAGTCACACTAACGGAGATCAAAACTGACCTAGAACTGACCTAAATAAATTAACACTTAATTATGATATGAGGATCTCTACTAACCAAACAAAGGGCCTAATTGTCAATCTTCCTTGAATTGTTGATTGCTGTTGAGTTGAATAATTTTTAAATCCCCTGTAAGTGAGGTTCCCTTTTAGGGTGAACGTAACTGACAAAGCTTATGAAGATGTAGAGGGATTTGAAAATTATTCAACCCACATGAGTACACAAATTTTGTCTGCCAAGCGAGCCTTGGGCACGTACGACTTCGCCTCGTGTATTTAACAAGCTACTCGCCTGGGTTTGTTGATTGACATTAGGTGGTTAATAGCTTCGATGGAATTTTGCAGCAAGTACTATTGAGGTAAGTTGAAAATTAAGTAAACCTAAAATAAAAGCTGGAAAAAGAAATATGCGTATTCAGTTAGTAATGTGCTTTTTACACAGCACATGTTACTCAACAGTATGCATTTCATTACTAATTCTTTTCTATAGTCAATTAATTAGAATAAACACAAAGAGTGGTTTTGTAATCTTGTTGAATTCAATTCGCCGTATCACGTTCCACTGCTAGAATATTAATTTTCCGTTACACTGCGATACCGATCACGTTCTATCATGGCGTACGGTATTATGTCTCCTTTTAAAAATTATTCACAGATGGTTTCTTCTACGCTTGTGATTGGCTGATGCCATACCACGCGAGTCAAACTCAACGAGCTAGAATCATCGGCGAGCGTCCACCAAGAGCGCTGAAATCATAGGGTCACTCCACGTACTACTCGTATAATCTAGCTCGTTGCTCTAACTCTTTATTGCTCTATATAGGCTGGCTGGAAGTACAGTTTTATGTACACTGACCGGTGAAGCCGTAGACAGTGTCCGTGACTGAACACTGGTCACCAGGGGTGGATTTACATATTGGCTGAACGGGCTATAGTCCGGGTCGGCACTTTACGAGGGGCGGCAAATTTCCCAAAAATTATAATATTTAAATTTGAACGTCATGTTCGTTTGAAACAGAAACAGAAATTAACCCATTTTCTATCTTTTTCTTTCCCATTTATGAAAAAGAGAAATCAGTTTCGGTATTAGTTTTTTCTTCAAACAAAACGGCATTAGCCAGGGCTTTAGTCACCTGTACATTTTTTAATATGTAAAATTTATTTATTCCCAATCAGTGTAGGGTGAATAAATCAACAATATACATATTTATTGTAAACGTCACATATGAATTAATAATTATTTTAGCTTTTAATATTTAAACAACAAATTTATATTGTTAAGTCATTATCCATTGGACTCATTTGAACTCTTTGCAAAATGTTAATTAATATTAACTTACGTGAAGTATATTTTAAATATCTGAATTTATGCTATTAAATACGAAACACTCTAGTAAAACACGTTTTCAAAATTTGCCTCTAGTATATAGTCACCTTCAAAATGTAGCAGTGAGTAGCAAAATGTAGCAATGTATAGTCACCGTCAAAATGTAGCAGTGAAGAAGTAACTAGAATGCATTCTTTGAGGAAATATAAATGTAGCACCTCGTATCAAACGGGGGAATAAGGAATTCCCCCGTTTGATACGAGGTTTTTGGACGAATGACTCGAGCAGAAGATTACATTTGCTCGATGAGTGGTATCGGTATTAACAATTAATGTCACTAGTTTTATTACAGCTAGAAATTCTGTTCCCACTGTAATGCAGGGTATGGGGTCGTGTTTTGATACCAATGAAAAGAAAGATCAGGTACTTTTGACACATTAACAAGGAGAGTATATTCTTTCTTACAATTACAAAAAAATTAAAAGAATGGCAGTAATCGTTGAATTGGATTACATCACACATTAGCACTAGACAAAAACACTTACAAATGATTATACTCTAACCACAGTAAAAAAGAAAAAAACACTATCTGAAAAGAATAAAACTACACATAAACCCTTATTTAGAAAAATGCACAACATACAAAAGAAAGAAAAGAATCGGGAATTAATTCTCTCAAATAATTCCTATACAGTACGCTACAACTCTTATTTAAATTAAAATCAACTTCAAGTTATTTACAATTACGTGAAATTCTATAATCTAGTTAAATAATTTTTTTAGATGTAATATGAACCTAATACCTTTTCCAAAGAAATTTCACAAAGATTACGCCTGTGAAGAAGTAACTAGAATGCATTCTTTGAGGAAATATAAATGTAGCATTAAGTGAACACTTTCTTTGGCCTCGAAAGAATTCGTCAATTTCAAAGAATTCTGTAGCGTGTAATTTACAATAAATTTAAATTATTAAATCATCTGTTTTCAGTAAGGACAATCGTTGAAAGAATTACACTTTCTATAGTAATGACTATAATCATGTATGCCATCTGAAGTAATTAGAATTCTCTTCCCTTTGCTCGCAAATGTAGCTTCTAGCTAAATTACGCCAGATACGCTAACAAGGGAAAACGGCAAGGCAGTTCTCAGTAGAACGTTACAACTCACGATACTCACTGGTCGTTTTAAATCTGCACGTAGTCGTCTGAAATATAGATGTCCTCCGCAACCAAGTTCAGGCAGCCGAGTCTCCTGGCGAGGCGTCGTTACCGCAGTGAAGAATTCTATCTTGCGATCTGTCGCCTTGCGTAGTAGTGTAGTCTTGTCGTATATATCTTTTCCCAGAACGAAAATTAGTCCTCTTGCATCAGCCTCCTGTAGGAAAGAAAAATAGGCAAAAAAGCTGTGGGGAAAAACATTACTTATTAGTGGCGAATTCAAAGTTACAAGTGCATGCTATGGAGCACTATAATGTTCATTTGAAATTACATGGTACACATCTCAATGAATTTTATGATTATTCTTGACACATATGAGTATAAAAATTCTTTGCTTCATTTATATTAAATATTTCTATTCAATAAATTGTAAATTCATTCCCTCTAATGAGCTTTTTAGAAGACGTTATCCGCCGTTTTCCTCCGCAGTCGGCAGTCTTCCATTTCAAACTTTCTTCTCGCAGGTCACAGGCAAAATGGACGAGAATTCGTTTCTTGATCCTAATTTGTAAGAGCTTGTTGAAGAAATTTGTGATTATTCGGTGCGTTGAAGAGAATTTTTGAAGTGGCGTCAATTATCTCTACCTTCTAGTGGTCAATGGGAGTATTCTTTTATCATAGGTACAGCGCTCCAGAGTGAAAAGTTAATTTGCAAATATTCTAGCTTGTAAACGAGAGATGGCAGTATATATATATATATATATATATATATATATATATATATATATATATATATATATATATATATATATATATATTACTCCTATTTTTACACAAATCATAATCTCTCTTTTAAATAATGTAAAATCTTAAGAGGCGGCAAAATTAATGAAGCCCAGGGCGACGATATGTATAAATCCGGCCCTGCAGGTCACGATATACAATAAAGCGAAACATTCTATACACGAGATATGAAGAAGTTAATTACAGGTTTCCCTTCTCAGAGTGATCAAATTCTGGAAATCCAAGCCAAGAAGATCTAAGAAAATACGTTCTGTTGTTCTGCTGTCCAAACCAAAGCAAATCGAGTCAAATCAATTATAAATCTTCAAATTTAAATTCCCTATATAAATACTTTTCAGGTATTTATTCAGTTCCTTATAAAATTCTTTACAAAGCAGATCTTGAAATGAATTTAGTGTTATAGTGTTAAAATCTAAAAATATCATTGTTCTAAGTCCAGCAATTTTTACTTTATCGTATGCATACGTATTTACGGAAATAATATACGTAGGATAGAGAAAGTTATGTAATACTGCGGAAAATCTATTTCGAGATTTCAACAGAAATACACATTTTGGGATCCCCTGATACCGAAAAAGTGTTGTTTTTTTTCAAAACGTCCGTCCGTTTATCTGTCTGTCCGTCTGCCTGTCTGTCTGTCTGTCGTATGTGAACAAACCTAGCGCATAAATCACACGTACGATCTTTTCCAAATTGAAGAAACCCCTGTCCATTTGCCTCTAGTTGTCATTTTCAAATTTTGAAAAATATTCTTTAAAATATGGGGGTACTTTATATGAATCCCCCTACTTGAGAAAATTTGAGACATTATCAAAGTTTTCTGAAAAACCGCTCCCAATTTTTTCTTTAAATTTCTTTTAAGAATAGAGTACAATACACTAATAAAGGAAACAAGTTCAATTTTCGCCGTTAATTCTGAATTTTCGAAAAATGAAAAGTTTCCTTTCGGCATCTTCTACAAACTACAAAATTAACGATTGAGGTTTTTGCTTCATATGGAATTTGTTGCTCATAATCAGTTCTTTTCATAAGGTCATGTAGATATTTTTGAAATTTTTAGTAATTTTCGTGCAATATGGCGTGCAATATTTGCTATTTTACAAATTTACAAAAACAAGATGTTCTCAAAAACGGCTGTAAGTTGTTTCTTTAAATTTTTGGTAAGGATAGTGCTAAATGCACTGAATGAGATGACATAAACGCCATATTGCTCTATTCTTCCTTTTTTAAAAATTGAAAGAAATTAATTTCTTTCACTTGTCTCCCACGTAGGTAACATTTACATTAGAGGCGATTTCTTCACGTTGGTGTATTTATGAGTACATGTACTTTCAATAATGTCAAATAAAGCTTCTCGAAAACTCGGCAGTTTTCTGTGAAAATAATCTCAAAACTCCGCATTTTCAAAAATGCTCAATCGCAATTTTCACAAAAATATCTCCAAATTTCTTCTTCAAACTTTACAACAGATAGTGATAATGGCACTATTTAACATGACGTAAAGTTGATTTTGGTGTATCCTTTTGTTTTTCAAAAATTACACAAATGTATTTTTATAAAAATATTTCTCACGTCGTTAACATGGACATTTCAATGGACTTGTATACATTATTGAATTGTTGAGTGGAAGTTCTTCAAATTACTTCAAATGAAGTTTTTCGTAAACAATAGATTCCTGTGAAAAAACAGCTTCAAATTTCGCATTTACAGGAACACTTTGCGCCGTTTCCTTAAATACGGCTCCAAAATTTTCAATAAAAATTGCTATTTAGGACAAGGTTTTAGTCTTCTTTAATATTTTTAAAATAATATTTCGGTTCTACTATACGGAAACCGAAAAGTTGAAATTTTTGTTTTAAAACATGCACTTTTGCCGCGATAGATGGCAGCTGGCAAGAACGAAGGGCAAGACTGTACAGTACTACTCCACACCAAGGAAATTAAAAAAAATTACTATGAGAAAATCTGTGCAATTCTGTAGCACCTCTCGTTTCCTTAATTTTATCAAATTCAAAAAGAAATAATCATAATGTTTAATAAAATAAGCATTTGAAAATGTTTATTTTATTAAATAATAACATTATTTCTTTCCTTGTTTCTTTCATTGAAACCCTATATCTTAACAGCAATGGTATTTATTAAAATTTGTTTAGTAGTGAAACTTCAAAGTGCTCTCCTTAAAAAATTACAAAAATAGAGTTAGAGAAACATGGTTCCAAGCAAGGTGGTATAATATTTTAGCCATTATGGCTATATTCTTCGATCAACAATTTAATAGTCCACCGTTTGGAATTATAATGGTATAGTTTAAATTACTTCGGTTGGAAATTACACGTTTCTATTTAATTTTATTTTTTTTTTCCTAGGTCATAATCTTATTCACAATAAGCGAATAGTTTAGTAGAAACTCAAATATTTGTTATACATGTATACTAGTGTACTAATGTCCGGTTGCAGCAAAAGCATCTCATCTATTGGGTGACACATTAAAAATAATAAGACAAAATCCTAATATTATTTTCTTTCATTCCAATAGCGCTGTTTGTAATATGGCCAATAATCCGAGAACTGGTTTAAAGGAATTTCCGGGTTGTTTATTAAAAACTTCTTCACTTGCCCGCTCTTGAGGTCAACGGTTCTCTAGGTCGCGTCGCTGGATGCAAGTCGCATTCGAACGAATTTATTCTTTTACATTAGATCGGGTCTCCGGGCGCACAAGTCGTGTTCGGCCATCCGTATACTTAAGCTTTGATCGCGGGATGCATCATAGCAAAGATATTGAGTTCACAGTGAGTTCAGATCGCAGTGCACGCGAAGTTTAAGCCGTTATTGTCAGAACTAATTTTATCAGGATAAGGATCCGAGAATTGTCGCAACCTGCTGCACTCGATCAAGGACTGATTCACGACGAATGCACGTATAAATGTGAGGTGGCGAGTGTGCTGATCCGGAGACCGACTGCGGCGCTGCTTGCGGTGAGCGTCCGCCGAAATAGACTTCTAAAGGCCA
>BLKR01005451.1:0-80605 GCA_011170035.1 Teleogryllus occipitalis
TAATAATAATAATAATAATAATAATAATAATAATAATAAATATGTTTAGAAAATCGAGAGATAATCAGCATTTGAAAAACTAGACATTTTCGTTCCCGAGTTATAGAGAAACTATTTGCAATGATAAATGATCTGCAGATTTGATTTTTCTGCATTGCTAACAATATAGTAACTAACCCTCAGCTCTACTACCACTGTAAGCAAAAGGAGACATCAACAAAACGTGCGCATAGTGAAGCTACATTTCAGTCCAGAAGCAAAACAAGGGGCCATCTCAGCATTTGTTCAATGGATCAGGGAAACTGGACAAAAACCTGATCGAGATGGGAGTCATTGACCCGTCACTATAGTGACAACATGACATGCACTGTAGTAGACATGTTGTCACTGTAGTGACGTGTAAGGTCCCGATTGGACGGCACTGTAACAGCTGATCAAATATCAGACGCAGAAAACTCAAAACCGCAGAATAGACCGCAATTCAAACATTATTGCGATCACGATGATGATGATGACGTGCGTGGTGATAGAGCTACAGAAAAAATGAATCATGACTTGTAAACTCGAGGAAATCCGCCTCAATCGTGGTTTGCCTAGTACAGGGGTGTCCAACTTGCAAGGCCTCAAGAGCCTTCACTTCGGGGCGGATTTTGATTACCTTAAACAACGACAAAAAAATTATTAAAATGCTCTGAAAATGTTTTAAAAAAGTCCTAAAAGCAAGTCAAAATGACGTAAAAATTGGATGAAAACCAGTTCAGATGAACAACTTAAGCTGTTGGTTATGTTACTGATGTAATCGAGGCTTCTTCTATTCGTTCAAGTGAACTCAGCTTTCAAACTTTTGGTTTGGACTGTTCTTTACCAGAAAATCTGTCTTTAGTTACACCGAAATCGGCTGAACCGTCAATGACGTTGACAGGCGTCACATAAACCTTAGATTACGTACTCACAATGGCTGGCATTACAATTTCTGAGCGAAGAAATCGAGTTGGCTACCAGGTATAGGTACTCAGGGATTTTGTGGAGAACATTAGTAACTCGTAAATATTATTTGAAGCAAATAGCAATAATATGACATTAAAATCGATGAAATCAGCGAAAATGCATTAAAAATTATGTAAAACATAGAGAAATGACTTATTAGCCGAAAAAAATGACATTTCATTAAAATTCGTCCCCTAGCCATAACTAAAAATTTTAATCTGGTCGCGGGCCATTTTTCCATTACTCACGCGATCCACACCTTACTTCCTCGTATTGTTGAGCCCGGCACTGCCCAGCCGCTCACAAACGGGGGGTGAGGTGGAACAATGCGAAATATTAGACCATATCACGCATAACGCACTCTCTCAGGTTGAATCAGTGAAAAACTACTGATTGACAGTGACTATTCACTGATTGTGTCAGTTATAACCCTGCCACTGGCAATCAGTGAATTGAACTGAACGAATCAGTGAAAAACGGGTCCTCTTTTTGAATCAGTGAAACTTTACTGTTTGAATCTGTGAAATCTGTGACAACTAATTGAACCAGTGGAATAAATAGGTGTTGCAATCAGTGAAAGTAAGGCCTCACTTATTTGAATCAGTCAAGAATCACATCCGCTTCTGCAGTACTGTAATGCATAAACCCAAAATCCTACTACTGGTACTACATTGCTTTAAACAAATGCTTCGAAAACATAAAAATGTATCTCTCCCGATCTGGATGAAAGAGACTTCTACTTTGGCCTAATAATAATGGAGCCGCAATAAATAGCACCGCGAGCACATGCAGCCCGCGAATATTGGGCACCCTGGTCTAGTCTGGCAATACCCTGTTGGAACCGCGGACCAAAAGGTAGGCAGCGCTTTGCAGCAGCGCTTCTCTATACTCGATTAAAATTTAGGGCGGGTGACTTTCGTCAGCTAGGTTGTATTATCCTATATAGACGTCAATATCAAACATTAAAGGTGTAAGGCCTCTTTCACAATGCAAAACTTAAACGTAACGTAATGCTGTAAACAGCTGTAAAACGTGTATATATATATATATATATATATATATATATATATATATATATATATATATATATATATATATGCGAGTTGCTTTCGTAGTAGTGCTCGCATTTCCTTCATCGTATAAACAAGGATTCTCTCGTACCAAACTCACGAGTAATTCGTCGAATATAATTAGTTTATTCGCCATGTCAAGATAAAGTCACAGTAAAAATTGCACAAATTCTTACTATGAATTTACTACACGCATCAGAACTGTTCGCAAACTAGTTTTCTACATTACAATATCAAAATGACATAACCACAAACTACCTCAACACAATCTGAAATCGACCTTCCACACTGCTCTCTGTTTGATGTCCGGTAGAATTCCGACGTAAAAAATTGGAGCTCGTGAACTCTTAAGTTCACGGACTTACATCTACGGTTACGTCAAGGCATTGTGAATGGACTCGCTTAGTAACTCATTTGTAGGTTTTGCGGCCACGTTCCGTTTACGTTTAAGTTTGCATTGTGAATGAGGCCTAACGAAGCTCCCGATTGAATAACCTCAGTCCAGCTGATCGCGATTAATTCGCCATATTTTTAATCGCAGTATAGAAAAGGGCTTTCGATATGCTGTCCAGCTTTTGATTGTCGGTTCTAAGAAGAGTATTGCACAAGACAAACCACGATTGAGGTAGATTTCCTAGAGCTTACAAGTCATGATTAATTTTATCTGTAGCTCTATCACCACGCATATGATCATCATCATTATCGCAATAATCTTGTAATGTCAAGGCAATGTAATCATTACTAACTAAAGAATTATAAGAGCACACTTTGTAAAAATTTTTTTTCATCTTCCTCTGTCACTACTTGCATTGACTGAGATGTCTTCTACATCCAACCAGCACCATGCCGCTATGTTCCGAATCTCACTGCTTTCTTTTCCCTCAGCGACTTGCGCTTTCGATTATTCCTTCACATATTTTTCCTCTTTCATTCATTTCGTTTGTGACGGAAAAAACTCACGATTCTTCATTCTTGAGGTTTTCCCTTCACTACGCAAGGAATCGGCTTTGGTTGAATGCTCCTTCACGTCGTTTTAGATGCCGCATTATTAATTAAATACACATTCCTAAGGACGGTGAACACAATGCCTTAACATACAGATTTCTTGATTTAATATCCAATAAAAGTACTTTGCATGTCTTACGCCATTCCATGAAAATGAAGCATGCGTCAAAGGCTCAAGCGGAACTAGTATAGCCGTTGCAATTTCCATTCTATATCACACCACGTTTCGCATACCAGACACTTCCCTGAAAAATAGACTCGCCAAAGGCGATCCACATCTCTATTGCTGTAGTCACCACTCACATTAAAATGTTTCTCCTATTTCTGCATGGGACGTCTTAAATCTCGTTAGGTAGTCTTCCTTGCTTGGATACGTCTTCGTGATAGCCCCTTGATGCGTTGCCACTTCCTGACCGCCTTTGGCACCCATCCCCCTTTCAACTGCAAGCCTCTGCGCGACGATGACGTCGATAAGGACGCCAACGATAAGGACGGCGCTCAAGGCCGACTTTCGCCTCACGGCCCCGATTTGGAGCTTCTGCTCCCTTCGCGGGACCCCGCTCCCCCTCCCCCCCCTCTTCAACCCCCGCAGCCCCTCCCTTCCCCGCCTCGCCCCCCTCGCCCCCCTCGGCCCACGCGCGGCGGGCGCGCGAAATGAGATGCATTGAAATCACTTGCGTTTAAAGCTTCCTCACGCAAGGACTTTAGATACATACGAATTATGTTGACATTTCGTAAGCATATATTTGATATTTAATCCGATTTGAAAATCACATGAGTCATGTGTGGACGTTAATTTGTTAATCTGGAATAAGTTTAATGTACTCATGTATTTTCATCAGTTCAACTATCTTAAAATGACATTACCTCTCACTCACAAATTTAAGAATTGCAATTGTGCCCATTAACATCTCGCATATCCTCGGTGCACAAGAAAAAGGACACATCTAAAAACCGTCATTGCGTTCAGTGAAGAAATAAGTTTAGTAAGTAGTATATTTTACTTTAAACATTTTCGTAAAGCTATTTTTCAAGACAAACAGATTAACACTGTTTTTGGTCGCAAAACAAGCGACTACGTTCGGATTAATCCATTCTTTATTTTTTCCCTTTCTTTCTGATTTTCATTTTTCTTGTGCACTACGACATGAATAAACGAACGAAAACTGTACCGAATACAATCTGTTCAAGCATTTTTCAAAACTTATTGCGCTGGTTATGTGCCAGGCTCCGACAAATTCATTCTTTATTACATTAAAATCCATCGTATACGAAAAAAAGTAATTGATAAACTTAGTCAATGTCTTATGTACAACAAATGTCAAAGTACCGTGTTCTTACCGTCACCAGGTAAAGGAGATATGTACAGGTGAATCTTGTTTTTTAACGGTCCTGTTCTTCCTTCTGGAAGTTCTGTACGAATTATTTGCAAAAATATTCCCTGCTTCATTGTTTACAAAGTTTCTCAAAAAAAAAAAAAAAGATTCGTCCACAATTGAAAAAATTGAGTTAATATTTCACTTTTTTTAAATTTATTTATTAAGGTCGCATAAACTTCTAAGTCATGAGCGACCACATAGTTTGTACATAAAATTAACAATGTTTGAAAAAACATGAAATAATTACAAATATTACAAAATGATACAAATTTTTGGGACAAATATTTTTACATCAATGTATGATCACTATATGATGATACACTAAATTGATACATAATATTGAGCGTAATAAGAAAGGAAGAAACAAAAGAAACACTTGCTATAAACATCATATTCCTGGAATATTTAATGAATATTGTAATTAATATACAGCTTATTTACATTTTATTATTCTCAACAATTTTTTTACTATTATTGTAGGTTATGGTCAAATGTACATTTTGAGAAATTTCATATTTAGTCTTTTTAGGAATACCTGAAATTTAGTATCTGGGGCTAAGTAACTTATCCATTATTAATTGAAATTTGGAATACATGGCTTTTATTAAACTACCATAATGTGTTTGAAAAATAAATAACTTCAGTTCCTTGTCATATTATTGAGTTACTATACATTCTTGAATATGCAAGTATTGTTCTTCTCAGTAATGAGTAGGTAAAATAAGTTGCGTATTTTTTTCCCTAGGGCTTTTATCCAGCCGACAGCCGGTTGCCCTTTACGTCCCGAAGGGACGCATATTCGACCATACACTAGACAAACACTCTTGCGGGCTCCCCTGATCTGGGGTCAGCAGAAGGCGAGGCCCTCCGCTACAACACACACAAAGTCAAGGGACAAACAGCCATGCCCAAGACGGGACTCGAACCCGCGACCCTTCGGACCGAAGCGCTGAGTCGGTACTCGCTCTTAGCCACCTCGACCATCCAGGTCAGCAATTGCGTATTTTACTTATTACAAAGAGAAGTATTGTTTCACATGATGTTCCATACGTCTAGTACATGTATGGTAGTCTTGAATCAGTATGTAAGTTAATTTGGTTTACTATGACAAAAAATTATTCAAAATCACATCCAATATAATAAAAAAGTTTATTTACACCTAAGGAACTGGAAAAACAGCTGCACTGCCAACTTTCTGTGCTGTGAAATGTTTAGGTACTTTTATTTAAATGTTAACTTGAAAAGGAAATTAAGTTTACTTAACACAATGAATGAATTAACATTACAATTAGAATAACACAAGCACAAGTTTACATATCAAGTTTACATAAGATCATACATGTTTATTTCTTTTAAAAACTTCATTACTTTTATAATTTCAGTATTGTAATCCAGTAAACTTTTAATGTCATTGGGTAGAGCATTCTTTCTTCTCAGTATATTATATTTTTGGCACTGTATAAGAATATGTAATATAGTTAGTGGAATTTTGCAATAGTCACATAATTTAGGATCTTCTTTAGTTATCAGATATTCCTGTGTTAATTTTGAGTGGCCTATTCTTAAACGAGTGAGAATACTTTGTTCTTTTCTATTTTTTAAGTGAGGGGTATGACAATCAAGGATTGAATTCCTTATTTCAAATAGCTTGATTGGAGGTAATTTAATCCATTCTTCATTCCAGAATTTTCTATTTCTATGATGAAGCTCTTTTTTGATGTTTGTATGGGATACTGATTGTTCTTGGAGAGGTAGATTAATGGCTTCTTGAGCAGCATTATCAACAATTAAATTCCCCTTGATATCAATATGTGATGGCATCCAAACAATAATTATTTCTTTCTGGTTTAGGTCATGGTATTCATTTACTATTTCTTTGATTATAGGTTTATGTCTGTTATGTCCCAAGCATTCAATTACACTTCGAGAGTCTGTATATATTAAAACTTAATGTTGGATAATAATGATATGTTCTTTAGAACTTTCAGAATAGCAAATGCTTCACAGTAAAAAATAGAACAGATATCGTTGAGTTTGATATATTCAATAATATTACCAACCATTAAAGCACAACCTGATCCTTGTTTTGTTCTTGAACCATCTGTGAAGACACTTACATAGTCCTCGTGCTTGTTTTTGATTTCATTGTAGAGGGATTGGTAAATTTGAGGATTTGTATCTTTCTTGGAGTATATGCATAAATCTTTATTAACTTATTTTTTGTGTTATCGAAGGTGGTCTTTTAAGAGTTATGTTTTGTTTAATTAATGGGAACTCTGTTTGTATTTCTTTGAGAAATTGGTTTAGTAGGTGGTAGATTGGTTTAGGTGAGTTCTTGGTGTATTTTTCACTGTTCCTAGTGTAAAATACATTCTTGTATGCTGGATTAAGTGGGAACTGTGATATTTTGCATGCATATGTGTAGTAAACTTTCCTTCTTCTGATGTACCGTGGTTCTTCGTTAGCTTCTGCAAGAATACTTGAAATTGGACTGGTTATAGAACCATCGGTGCTCATAGGAGCACCGATTACCAGTCTTAAACAAGTCGATTGAATTGAATTGAGGCTATTTAATATTGTTGGATTAGCAGGCTGGTATACTACAGATCCATAGTCAAGCTTAGACCGTATAAGAGCTTTATAGGAAGACAGTATTATATTTTTGTCAGCACCCCAATTAGAGGCTGCAATACACTTTATTGTATTCCGTCTGTGAAAGCATTCCATTTTTAAATTTTGTATGTGTGGTCTCCATGTTAATCTACTATCATAAATCATTCCCGAAATTTTTATTTGATTTGTGGTTTTAATTTTTTTATTCCAATATCAATTTAAGTTGACTATTGGGTGTGTCTCTTTTTTTAAAAAGTATACATTGAGTCTTTGTTTAGGAGAACTTGAACCCTGATTTATCAGCCCATTCTTGAATAATATTTAAACTATTTTGTAGCATTTTTTGCGAAGTATTGATATTTTTTCCACTTATTAATATTATGATGTCATCAGCAAACAAATATATCTTAATTGGTCGAGGAATTAGATTTTCAATTTCATCTATAGCAACAAGAAAGAGAAAAACACTAAGTACAGACCCTTGGGGGAGGCCGTTATATGTCAGATAAGACACCATTAAATTTAACTTTAATACATCTCTCTTCCATAAAATTAGAAATGAAGATTAATGTCTGTCCATCTATTCCTAATCTGAGTAGAATGTTGATAATTCTGTCTTTCCATAACATGTCGTCGGCCTTCTGGATGTCCAGACTGCAGCTACATGTTTTTTTGAGATGAATGCATTTCATTATTTTCTCTCTTTTGTCTTCTTTATTTGAACCCCATTTGTAGCTGCGAATATTGAAGTCACCTAAGAGAAGAAATGGACTAGGGAGTTGGTTAATTAATTGTTGCAAATCTCTAGAATTGAAGTCACAGCTGTTAGGTAAATAGATACTGCAGATACTAAGAGATTCATTAGCCAGGCAAATTTTGACTGCGATGCCCTCTAGGGTGGAATTGATGGTAATCTCTTGCGTTGTTAAAGATGTTTTAAAGTAAACAGCTACACCTCCACTCGCTACTTCTGCATTGGTTCTATATTTTATATACGAGTTATAATTTTTTATGTTGTATTTTTGTCCATATTTGAAGTTTGTTTTTTGTAGACAAATTACATCTGGGTTGTATTTGTTAATTAAAATTGATAAGTTCTCCTTTTGTGGTTTGTAGCCATTAATGTTCCACTGCATTATGCAATCAACCATTTCTTGGGTTAATTAATTTACCTCCTCTTCACTGCCTTCACTTGAATTTGCTGTATCTGTCATTCCTCCACCATATTTTATTAACTTCTTATTTAAATTAGTGAATCTTCTTTTCATATTTTTATCTAGCAATTTGTTGTATGTTTCTTCTAACATGTTAATTAGTGGTTTCACATGTGTTGTAAATTCCAAAACAGTTTGGATAGTGTTAGGATTGTTTTTTTATTTTTTCAAATAGACATTTTAATTGGAGTAAGTTTAAGGGGTACATATTTTTTGGATCTGAAAGTAATTCTTTGAGAGGCTCTAATTTTTTGTCCAGATCCTCTGATGCATCAAAATCTTTTTTTTCTATTCTTGACCTTTTTCTTCCTTTTTCTTTCACTTGGGTAATCTCTGAGTGATTGTTTACTGTATCTTTGGATTTGATTATTTATTAATCATTAGAAGTATCCGATATTGATGTTGATAGTGAACACAAAGGGATTTAGGATTATTTATTAACTCTTTGTTAGGATAAATGTTTTCATTTCGAGTGACTTTCAATTCTGGGAAATTATTTGCTGACAGAAATGTATTTTCAGCGGGCGCATCTGCTGAATCTTGTTTTCTAGGACAGTTTTTTGCTACATGACCATGTTCTTTGCATAAGAAACAAGTAATAGTTTCAGTTGAAGGGTATAGCCAAAAGACCGTGTTTTCGTATTCTATTTTCAATATCTGTGGTATATTTACATCGTCGGAATGCACATAGACTTGTCTCCTGAAAATCAGAAAATGGGCGAACCCAGGTTCAGACATACCAGCTCTTAGGAAAGTCACTGTAGCTCCTATTCGAACATTTATTTTCTTCAGCTCGTTCTCAATGACCGTGTGGGGAATGATCGGGCATACATTCGAAATTATTAATCTCTTAAATTGCGATATTAATGGACGGATCGTTAATACCGTATTGTTAATGTTTATAGAACATTTGTTGTCTGCAAGTTGTTTAACAATATCTTTCGTTGCCAGGAAAAAGCAAATACGGTTTTTGGAAATTCTTGAGGCAAATCGAATGTTTCTAGGGTCAGTTATTTTAGCAATTTCTTGGGTATAATCTTTAATGGAGACGCCGACAATTGAATCAATTACTATTGCTTGTTCTTTGGTTGGAAACATACCTTTCTGAGCTGCAATACTGTAGTTACTGGCAGAAGTTGCATTCTTTTCGATGGTCATGTCTTGATTTTCTTGATTAGTTCTTGGTCAGAAGACACTTCCAATGGAGACTTTTCCGGACGATTACGTTTCACTTTTAAATTGGCACAAGAAATTTTTCCTAACAAGGAAACTAGAAAACGGGCCCCGTAGGGCCAATTTACTCGAAGCCGTTACACAAGGACGACTACACAAGGATGCTGATAAGGTATATTCGGTTAGTAACGTATCTTAGCACTCTCACTAGTAGCACTGTGAAAAACGATCCGCACCGCGCTGTGGTTCGGGACAGACGAATATTTCACTTTGTAATGTGAACTTTTATGCATCAGAGGATAATACCAACTCTGCCGAAAATGCGTTAGTTCCAAAGAAACGAGCGAAGAAAACTAGGTGAGCTAGGAAGATGAGTTAGGAAGGTGGACTTTTTTCTCTCATTCCCAGAAATTCGATTTTTGAAATAATGCTGTTATTTCAAAAAACCCTTCAATTAACACAATGAAATTCACATTCACAATCACACAATAAATACACAGTGAAAGACTGAAAAGTTGAGAAAGACAGTCAAGAAAACCGGAAATACAACAGAATAAAGAAAATGATTTTACAGAAGTTTGAATAGAGTAAGACGAAATATGATTGTCCGCGACCTATTGGGAATTTCTAATTAATGTTTTACATTGATTTCATCAGATAATTTCTGATGAAGATTATCTCAATATTTTGTTAAGAGTCGCAGTCTTTACCAAGTCATCTTTCCTGTACCGATGGTGGACTGAGGGATGGGAGTAAGATATACTGTCAGAGATCAGGTTCAACTATTACCAAAGGAGGGCAAATAAAAAAAGGATGTTAAGTAAGTTTTAGTGAGTAAGTTTTAAGTCAGTAAAGTAAGTAAGTTAGTTTTAAGTAAGTAAAGTAAATTTTCACCATTTCATTTCAAGTTATATTTTTAAATATAAGTATATAAATATATACTAATGAGAATTTAACGAGAACATCGAATTCATATATCTTTTTTTTTTTTTGCAAAAGGTTTCAACCATTTTGAAAGGTTCATTCATTTTGAATATTTAATTCAATAAGTACTAACAAATTTTGGGAGAGTCAACAGCAACGAGGAAGGAAAGTGACTTTAGCTCGCTTGGCCAAAATAGCGATATTCACTTCGGTTGAAAGTAAACGCGGGGCACCCCTTCGCAGACCGGTTGATCGGGATCTGAACCCACGGACCACCCGATTGCGTGACGAGTTGATATTCTCCTCGCCCACACACGTGTTTAAATTTGTATGATGTTTTGCAGGAATCAAATCATCATATAAGTCTTCATGGCATTCGATATAAGTTAATTACATTCTAACGTTTCGTTTTCGTATATTGATTTTTAAAAGCCTTGAATATCAATGATAAATTATTGAAAATCGGAGAAAACAGTTTGTAATGTCCTTTTCTGTTTAATGATGCAACATAATGTTTAAACGAATATATAACACAGGTTTTATTTATTGAAAGGCAAATGAACAAGTGTTAGCACATTAATATGTCTATCGTTTAATTGATGGGAGGAAGCGCAATTTCATTATAATGAGCTGTCGATTCAAGTTAACCTCTTTATAGCTACATAGATGAAAGAGTTGTGTAGTTCTCATATTTTAGTACATTAAGCAAATGTTCCGATACCACTTTCTCGTGAGATCACCAACAAACTGTTTATTAGCTTACGTAAAATACCCTCGTATGCAAACACACTGGACTCAAGTATTTGTCAAGTACGTCTTCAATTCTTCTCCTTCTGCCCATGCCTTGCATAATTAGAGTAGGTGGACGCACCTCCATTTCAAACACGACATTCAACACATTCCGATAAAAGCCTTCCATTCGCTGACATAAAAGTGAGCGATGAGTCAATGGGCGCCAAACACTGAAACGCACTCCGGTGGCACGTTGTTGCGCAAATGGGGAGTTGGAAAAGGTCAGGTACACTCGTAAAGCACGACTAACGCGTTTACGCAACCTTCTGTTCATATTCATGCGTCCCACGGGGGGTATTTTTTCACGAGTCCAAGGCTCCATATTGCAAGCGATTTATATTTCAAATTATTCCAGTAAATAACATTGAGGTCCATTAATAGCACCCACAGCCAAGACTTGCTTTGGAATATTGCCTTTACAAGTGAAGGTCGCTGGGCACGAAACCTCGGCGCCCGAGTCTGAACTCTTACGGAAGAGAATATCATTATAAAGCGGTTCTTCAGAACAGAAAAGAAACAAGATCAGGATATTTTTATTTGTAAATGTTCATTTACCTTCTTTATTTGTCCAGCTTAATGTCTTACAAGTGTCCTAATTTCACTTCGTTCTTAGATTAAGTTTATCTGTCTTTCCTTCATTCCCAAACGTTCAAAACATTAACTCCGAAGGTAATCCGGTGCTCGCTCTGCTCTAAACCGGGAGGTGGTCTTGCTACTAGAACCTGTCTTGCAAATGTTCTATTGCTATGTGAAAATAAGGTAAAATATATTAGATTTGTATGTAGTACATTTAACACAGTTTTTACTTGGGTTATCACAGCAGTTTTCAACAGCATCGTGGAAATTCCAAATGACAGTAAATGGTTTAATATTGTCTAATTAACAGTTTCTTATTTTCTCTCATTTGGACACTGTATTCTTGAAACCTATTCGAACCGCTTGGATGTATCTCTCGGAGGCTATTCCGCCGGCTCCTATTTCTGTACAATCAGAGTTAATAACTAGAGTGAACGATGGGAAATATTATGACAGTAATTATGTTCTTCAAAACTATGTACAAATGTAAGTTAAATTAAGAAATAAAAACATATCATGAAATGTGGAAAGAAGCAACGGATTAATATATATTCGTGCAAAGTCAATTAAGAAACGTATTAACATTCAACAAAGAATTAAAATACAAATATCAGATTCAACATGACGTTAGCCCCCCTCCCTCCCCCCCTCTCTCTCTCTCTCTCATTATTCAGTATTTTGGTTTCATAGAATAGTATCATTTAATACTACCTACCAGATGAGTGATATTTGGAATGAAAATGATGGCTGTCAGTGGAAACATAATTAATCATAGCCTGAGAATAATCGTAGCCTGAGAATCAGGAAGAGAAGTGGGCAGAGCGGGGGTGGGAGGTCGCAGCAGATAAGAAAAGCAAAAGTTGGTCTCACATCGATGCTTTAACCTGCTCAGTTGTAACTGAGCGATGACGTTTCCTGCCTTTCCGCTCGCGCAACCTGACAAACAGTCGGACAAAATTTAGAACAGAAAAAAGGAATCATTGTGCGTGTCAGTGGGTCTTCTTAAGAGACAAAAATGTGGGATGAGTAGAATACGAAAGAAGAATAGAAAAGAGGGCAGAGAGAAACACTGAATACATAAACGAAAAATGCTGCAAGGGTCACATTCCACCGATGGAATAATTCAATGTTAGGAAAGAAAGCTCAAGGCAGAACCAGTGCAAACAGTCCATAGGAAAACTTTCTCTTCTAAGATCAGAAAGCAGCGAGAACCTCGAGCATGGTTACATTTTGTGTTACGCCACTGGATGATCGTCCTGCTTTATTGACCCAATGTTGGATGAAATTTTTCTCAAGATAAACATAAGGAAGGGTGGCATCATACACAGAGATAAACAGACCAATTTGAGATAAGTAGATTAAAAAAGAACGATAGAGACACAAAAATATCGATTTCTCTAAAGGACAATCCTCTACGACAATGTCCTTAAGTTTTATTAGTGTTCTCAAGAAAATTTATTTTTTTAGTAAGCTTTATTACAATATAGTCTTTGCTTGAATACATTCATATGATTTTTATCAGTCGCTGGAACACTATCGTCGTAGTTTCAGAGTATCGGACTTTATTATATTCACTAATATATTAGCAAAATTGTAGGTATTAGCGAAATTATAAATAGTCGTTTATTACCAGTGATAAATCGACAATATGCGAATCCTCTTGGCTGACATGTAAGCATACCCTATAAATGTTCTTTTACTTCCAAATATTATTTATTTTTAAATTAAAAGTGATAATACTTGCTCTAGGATGCTCAAGGGGCAATGCAGTAATCCTGAATTCACCCGAAAATAAACTTACAGCATTTTGAGTTAGGTGGGAAAGAACAATTATATCCGCAGCCTAACACATTACTCTTCTTTGTGTTATCGCAGTCGCAATGAAAGAGAGGTAAAGAAAACTATTATATGAAAGGAAAAATTAATTCGTAAGTGATATCATAAGGGCATAATACAAGGGGAATAATGCGAGTTTAACAGAAGACAGCCCCCAGAGATTTAGCGCCAACATAAAAAAGCCTAGCGCAACTCTCTCTTTTTCTTCCTTTCTCTCGCTTTATTGCCAGACTAAGAAAGACTTCAGATTTGATAGTTCGTGTCTTAAGGTTATATTCTTGCATTAAAGTTCATATTCTGCAATTTGTGATACTTCGAATCTGCAGTGTAGAATGGTCGTCTGCGATTACCAGTTTCCAAGAATTTTTGGTGATGTTTATTCTAGGAGAATGTATTCTTTGTCATTTTTCTATGAACTAATGTATGTAAATAAACAGCATTAGCCTTAAGGGGCACCTTGATGACTACATCTGTGTTATTAGCTGCTATTTGAACAAATATTTTTTGTATTTTATGTACGCTTCCGTCAGGTGTTTTAGCAGGGGCCATCCAACAAAGAAGCATGAACGCAAAGCGAACCGGAGAACTCCGCCTCTCTCCGCTGGGCAGACAGAAAGCGGGGAGGTCCTCTTCGGTCACGGCGCCATTTCGCGCTCCACCGCGAGTGAGCGCCCTCCCAGATCCTCACCGCGCGCGGTAGATGAGCGGTGGCGGGGCACAACGGGACCCGGTGCGTGGGCGAGGGGGAAGGCGAGGGCGAGGGGCGACGGCGGAGGACGAAGGCGGGGGCGAGGCGGGGGCGAGGGCGGGGCGAGGGCGGGGGCGAGGGCGGAGTGTCAGGGCGAGGGGGAGGGCGAGGGCGGGGGCGAAGGCGAGGACGAAGGCGGGGGCGAGAGCGGGGGCGAGGGCGGGGGCGAGGGCGGGGGCGAGAAACGAGGTGAGGGCGAGGAAGCGGGCAAAGGCGAGGGCGAGGGTGGGGGCGAGGGCGCGGACGAGGGCGGGGGCAAGGGCTCGGGCGAGGATGAGGGGGTGGGCGAGAACGAGCGCGAGGGCGCGAGCGAGGGCGGGGGCGAGGGCGGGGGCGAGGATGGGGGCGAGAGCGAGTGTGAGGGCGAGGGCGGGGGCGAAGGCGAGGACGAAGGCGGGGGCGAGAGCGGGGGCGAGGGCGGGGCGAGGGCGGGGGCGAGGGCGGGGGCGAGAGCGATGGCAATGGCGAGGGCGTGGGGGCGAGTGCGCAGGCGAGGGCGAGGGCGCGGACGAGGGCGAGTGCGCGGGAGAGGGCGAGGGCGCGGGCGAGGGCGAGGGCGAGGGCGAGGGCGAGGGCGAGGGCGAGGGCGCGGGCGAGAGCGTTGCGCCGGGGGAGCCTGAGGGCGCGACGCGGAGAGCCGCGCCTAGCGGGAGGTGTGAGGTGTGAGGTGTGAGGTGTGCAGTGGGAGGTGGGAGGGCCGCCACCGCCCCGCGCCGCTCGCTCTTTCCCGCGTGCCAGAAACGGCCGCCGCCCGCCCGGGTGCCCACGCTGGCCGCCTCCGCGCGCGACCTCACAGTGGCGCTACTGTTGGGTCAACCGCCGCGCGGGGCTCTGCAATCGCTCACCTTTGTCCCATGCCGTCCACGCACGCCCCGGTGGGCGGAGTCTGGTCTGTGGATTGGGCGTCAACGTCTTCTAAACAACTGCCAAGCGAATCAAAAAGTTGGGATTCAAGATTTCTGCGAAGTGGAAGCTGTCATGACATGTGTATTCTCTTCTGGGAAATTTAATATAGTATCATCTTTGTAATTTAACTTATCCATTTTTCATTCTCGTATGTTTGAGGCACTGTTAATCGTAATTAATTGTTTCCACCCACGTGGTGCTGATGCCAACTAAGAGTTCAATGCGGGTAGGTTGTGAGATCGAATATTGCAAAAGACATGAGTATTTTGGTCTTGTAATAGTGACGTAGGTTCAACGGAAACCCTCCACCTATCTCATAAGATTAATTTATTTCATAAGAGGCCGTCCATAAAGTACGGAATTTTGCGAGAATTTTCAGAAATTACGCAAATTTGGAGAATTTTTAATACCGTTACTCCCCCCTGTAACGCGGCCGTAACGTAGTCGCTAGCCAGCCGCCGACCCGGACACTAACCCGACGACGCTGCCGCCACTGAAGATGTCCAGACGTGGACGAAACCTGTGGCTCTTCAATACCAACTGGACCACGGCCTACCAGCCCGGAAACTTTCACTCATATTGACTCCGGCCGTGAAAGCCTACGATGCTATATGTATTAATGAATCTATAATTTGAACACTGGCAAATCATGATTGATTAGCTGCAGTGAAGCTGTTATCGTACAAAATGGTTGCCACAAAAACTTGTAGTAGTTCGAATTAGGCCCTGTAGGTTGCAGTTTATGCATTTCAACCGATAACAGCCAATAACAGGATAAACGAAATAACTGTTATTTCGCGTAACAGTTACGAAACGTTAACGGTTTAGAAATAGTTTAGCTCTTAAGGGCACATCCCTAGTTTGCATGAGAAGAATTATGAATGTTATATAAGAGGAATTGTGTGTTTGTGTCGTTTCTCGACGGCCAAAAATAGAACGTTACATTACTTCACTTACTGGTTTTTGATGTATGTGACGTAATTCCCTTTTCTTTTAATACTTTTACTTCCCATTCACGTTCAAATATAAGATAATAGAGAGAAGGTAGAGGGTCCAGATCTCACATTATTCTTCGTATCTGAATGTTACTTGCCAAATGTCATCACTCTTATTGTGCAAATTTATCTCGAAAGTTACATGCGGGTTTAATTAATGCTTTCGATAGGCTAATGAGGTGCGTACGATATAAATTTATTCCGTTTGCCAGGAGCTGTTGACCTTGCTTGGCAACGATATGAATGAAAGTTGTAAATTTGGCTTCTTGCTCACGGAGCTGGAGCAACGAGCAGACATTGGAAACGAAAAATAACGAAAGATAAACGTGTGACTCGGGTTATTCTAACTGATGTTTCAAGTTTTCAGCCAGTGACAGCCAATTCACGTTATATACTTTTTCAATGCTCTCTCCCCTTCGTTTTAAGTTCTACTCCATTAACATCGTTTCCCATTTACTCCCAGCGAAGCGTCACCATATTTAAATTCAATGTATTAAAAACCGAATATAAAATGGAAAACAAATTTAATAAAACCTTAGTTTAACTCAGAATTTTACTTTTAGGCCCGGAAATACTAACACCCACTGAATATCAAGTAATAAGAAACTAGTTAATTCATTAATTAATTTCCTTACTAAATATTAAAATATTATCTTTTAAATTAATTATGAATTCAATAGAATCTAGATATTATGTGTTTGTGAGATATTTGTTAAAAGTCGATCTGCGTCGATGTTTGCTTCAACAATAATAGTATTTCTTTCTTATATTGCAATCAGTGTTCCTAATTTTATTTTTTAAATAAAACATTAACAAATATTAGGTATTCAATTTTTTGATGTGATGAATCAATTGCATTTACTTGTTATGACAATCAATTTCATAATTCTATCTGCACAGGGATTCCGCGGGTTCACAAAATTTGGTTCTCGAATCTCACTACTCTCTTTTTTTACGTTTACCACTCGTAGTCGAATTTCTGGCTTACAAAGGGCAGATATTTGATAATGATGGCAGACACACCGAAAGTTGCTAATTTAATAAACAAACAACTGGAAAGACAATGCTGCTTTTGCATTTAAAACATTTTAAACACATTCTATTAGCAAACAAATTTCATTTTAGAAATTTCGTTTTCCAAGCAAGAACGATTTGTTGCTAATGCGCCCTTCTTGCCACTTCAGTGGCACAACGAGGATGTTTCAGTGTGTGTGGGTGTGCGTGTAGTGAACAGTCGGCTTGATGTTTTCTTATTAAAAATCTCTTTCGGTTTTTTCTGAAGTGAAAATGTATTTAATATGTTGATTTATAGTTACTAATGTGTGTAATTGAAAAATTTAATAAATTTTACCACAGAAAATTAATAAAAACCCTGATTGGAGAATACGCGTCCTCAAGTCCTGGGTGAGCTGAAGTGCCATGAGCCCCTCTTCCCTTCTTTAGCACCACTTAATTCACTTTGACATTTCATTTTCTCTACAGTTTTATAAAAAAAATGTTTAAGCAACGGTGAAACGAAAATTGACTAAATTTACTTGCGCGCAACATAAAAATTGAATTACTCTGGCACAGACGGCTACAACTGCACAAACGCGTCGCGACGCGACGAAGCTAGTGCTGTAGGAGGGTACTCAGGGAGTCACACAAGGCAAAATGCTAAAAGAAAGCATCCTGAATGGATGCAAATATTAAATAATGCTACAGTGCAGAGGAAGAAATAAAATTTATCATTTTTATGACTTCAAATTACAAGAAAACCAGGCCATATCTGATTACTTTGTGGTCAATTTTTAGTTAAATCCTGCAAAATTCGAATACTCTACAGGTCAGTATTTTTTCACTAATAGAAAAGAGGAAATATTTGTTGCCAGTGTTATTTTTAATTATACTTTTGCGAGACTGAACAATATAATACAATCCTGTACAATATTCTATTTGCGCTCATTTTTACTGTACTACTCGTGTCGCAATCCTAAACTTTGATACGCTTCAAAAGCTTACTTTATGAGTGTAGGGGAGGAGACTATCGGCGTTGCCCTCCCCTTCCCTGGGAAGATGGGAACTGATTGTAAACAACGCCATGATGCAATTGAAAGATTCTGCATCAAGAGGTTGCTTACCATCACCAGCTTATAGAATGCAAGGTACCCTACTATAAATACGTACGTAACAATGTTCTCGGAAATGATGAATGCCGACTTTATTGGAACAGGACAATTCTCACAGACCAGACAGCCCCTCACAACAGGCCTGATTTGGTTATGGTAGACAAGACAAAAAGGCAAATCTACCTGATCGACATAGCCATACCAAACACGAAAAACCTTCAAGAGAAGTATGTCGAGAAGATCACAAAATATGCTCGGCTGGTTGAAAGTATCAAGAGACAGTGGCATATGGACCATGTGAGACTCATCCCCATTGTCATCTCTAGCACCGCAGTAATTTCGAAGACACTGTTTAAAAGTTTAAAAGATCTTAATATTAATGTATTAATGTATCGCATAAATCACCTTTTATATATGGATATATATGGAAGATATATGCTTCGACAAAATCTCAACTTGAACAACTATTGAGTATTTTGGAATCATTTTCAAAAAGTATTAAAATGGAGTTTGGCCTGGAAATAAGTCGAACATTGAATATTGTAAAAGGAAAGCTCCAAGAGGGAGCCTTTGAGCTTGAAAATAAACAGCTGATACAAGCTATGTCTGCTGAGGAAACGTACAGGTACCTGGAATGAGATAGGCAAGGCATATTGACCAAGGTAAAATGAAAGATGAACTTGCAGAGGAATTCATCTGAAGAACCCGAAAGCTCCTGAAAACAAAGTTGAATGGAAGAAATATCATAAAAGCTATTAACACCTATGCTGTCTCAGTCTTAAACTACTCATTTGGCATTATTAAGTGGAGCAAAACTGACATTGCGAACTTACAACGGAAAATGAGAGTTTTAATGACGAAAGCACGCATGCACCATCCAAAATCTGCGGTCGGACGTATAACACTTCCGAGAAATATGGGTGGAAGAGGACTCACAGATATTGGAAACCAACTTTGTCGGCAATTGAAGAGCATGAGAATGTATTTCCACTCTGCGGCAAATACATCAAAACTGCATAAAGCAATTTGTGAAGCAGATGCCTATACTCCGATAGAGCTGTCGCGACAGGATGTTGCGGACTTCTCAAGCAATGACGGCCAAAAGAGAGATTTTGGATGGCCAAAGCTCTTCATGGAAGACATCCACATGAGATGAGCCAAGAACATGTCGATATGAAAGCGTCGAACTACTGGCTTATATCAGGACAGATCTTTTCGGAAACTGAAGGGTTTATGTTGGCTATTCAGGATCAAGTTATTCCAACGCGTAACTATTTGAAGCGAATTGTTAGAGATGGCAATGTGCAGAAGGAGTTATGTCCTTATGGTTGTCCAACAGTGGAATCAATTCATGTTACTTCGGGTCGTACACATTTGGTGGGCACCGAATTTATTTAAACAGCAACATGATTCGGTGGCCAAAAATTTACATCAAGCATTGGCTCAGAAATGTTGCCTTCTGACTGAAGATAAGGTACCGCACTTTAAGTACCAACCTGTAAGTGTTCTGGAGAACGAAGAGTGGCGCTTGTATTGGGATAGAACTATCTTAACAGACCAGACAGTGATTCACAACAGACCGGATTTGGTTGTGTTTAACAAGTGTGAGAAACATGTCATGCTTATTGATGTTTCTACCTCAATTACTGGCAACATTCAAAGCAAATACACCGAAAAAATCAGTAAATATGCAGATCTTGTTGAACCCATTGAGAAACAGTGGAATATGGAAAGAGTCAACATTACCCCGATTATTGTTTCAAGCACCGGAGTCTGATGTAGGGCCTTAAGCAACTGGGTTTGAATGAAGACCTGTACAAACTCATGCAGAAGGCAGTTGTTATTTCAACAACAAGGATAGTTAGGAAATTCATGGGAAATAATGTATTATAAATTATTTTTTTTTAATTGATGTATTGTGCTTTGATTTTATATATCTGTACAATACTTCATTCAAATGTACCAATAAAATGAGAAAATAAGAGGATAATAATAATAATAATAATAACAATAACATGTACAGCTATAATAAAGGCGTAGGGTAGTAGCGACCTCATCGCCCGCAGTGCCCAGTCGGAGGGTAGGGACTGCGCAGTCAGCCCGGTTTCCTCTACCTACAAAGAGGCGCTGACCGCTGTCCTAACCTAGACATCCTCCCTTTCATATTCCTCCCTCCCATTCCACCGGGAGCAAGTGTGTGGATCGAGTAGCTCACTTTCTTCCGCTACCTAAACCTTAAGCTGGAAAGGCTCCTAAACTCTATTTTTCCTTTCCTTCCTTACCCCTCGTCTCCCAAAGTCCAACCTTACGTCAGAGCGCACGTCATCTCAAGCCACGTGGAAGTCTGGCTATGTCGATTAAAAGCGACGAACGGGGCAATGGCACATAATACCTGGCCGTATGTATAAAAGGCGCACCCATCTGTGATGGAGAAAAGAATCTTGAGAAGCCTCGGAAAAGAGCCGCTGCCTGGGGAGCTCCAGGGCACCTCTGGAGCCATCGCTGGGGATGGCAGTATGCGAACCGATGGTGGCAGGATGCTGACAGGGCGGGCACCTGCCGGGGAACCGGAAGAACCTACAGCCTACCACCGAAGGAGAACACAACACTCACCATCTCCAGCAGAACCAGCAATTGATGTTTCAATGGAAACTCAGCCACTGACCACTCTTGCTGGCAAGCTAAGGCAGAAAACGAAATGGACTGAAGAAATGAATGAATACATCGTTTACTGCTACTTCAAAATAACTAAACTGGAATCCGACTTAACAGCATATAGAGAACCATTGTACCAAATGGTTATTGGGAAATACCCAGAACTTTCCTCAAACATAATAATAATAATAATAATAATAATAATAATAATAATAATAATAATAATAATGACTATGTTAAGACTGCCTCCAGTGAGAGTGAAGTGGCCGGGTGTGGAAGAGCAGGATCACAGGTAGGGTCCGGTGTTGAGAACCGCCGCAGCTGCTGAAAGCAACAGCCGAAAGCCTCAAGAGGCAGCGACCCGCGCCGGCCGCGGCGCCGCGCACCGGTCAAGGGCCTCGGCCCCGGTGGGTGGGGGCGGGGGCGCTCCCGAAAAGGCGCGATGCGTCGCAGGCCATGCGCCACAGCAGCAGCCGTCATCGAGGCAATCGCCCGACAGCATCCCTCCGCCAGTTTTCCCCCAGCCCCGCATACCGTTGGCAGATTCATTGGTTGATGAGTGATTCCGGGCGCGTCAACTGCTACGGGCATCAGTCGCGTAGTATGTGTTTATCACGGGAGGTGGCGGTGATCTTCTCCCGATGGATGGCGAGATCCGGCGTCGACAAACACGTCGGCTAGCTGGATATTCCTCATCCAGGTATCTCCCGCCTGCGGGGCACCGCAGGCCACTACCCCTAAGTTCCCGACCGTTCTCCCGACAAGTAAGCATGTAAGTGAATGATGCATAAGTAAGGAGTGCGGACAGGAAAAGAAAGGAAAGAAAGATCGCGCGCGGTCCGTGGCCCGTTTGTTAGGGTACTGCTCCGGTATTCGCCTAGCGTTGATCGGAGAACCCACGAAAAAATACCGATCAGAGACTAGAATTCTCCTTCAGACAGTGGCTGACCTCGACCCAGATGTCTTGCTAGTGTCGAAAATTCTGCCACCGTCGGGTTTCGGACCCAAGGGCCTTTCAGTCAGAGGCGCTGCAAGAGTTGCCAGTTATCTTGTTGCAACGGCGTATTATTATAGAGAAGCCAAAATAAATAAGCAACAGCTTTGCGAGGTCGTGGAGTCTATTTCGAGAGATTCTCAGATCTACGGGAATTTTTATTATGCAAATGTATGCATGTTGTGCTAGAGATATTAGCAGAAATAACTTGAAAGGGAATAACAAATGGTATCTACATATAATGTAAGGTAGAACTCTTGAAAATAAATTGCTATTTATTTTCTCAAAGAAGTCATCGACGGGAAGTCGATGGTAACGTAACTGTGACGCTCTGACGATTGAGATGTTACGTCAGCTAATCGCCTTTCACTTTCCGTTACCTGGAAAGACGTGGCTCGACTGCATTCCGTTTTGTTCATCCCATGTTGAGTAAGTAGTAAATTTTTTTGTTTACTTCCATTCACAAGTAGCGCAAATATATGTTCTGTCCAGAGAAAACTTCAAACATAGGTGAACATGGCAAAATCTTCGGAATGTGTACGCTGTGTCAGCGGGGTAAGAATATGCTTGATGAATTGTTTCACGTTTTGTTTCGACAACCTTTCAAAGTGGTTACAACGTCGGCAAAGCTCTAAAAGGACATGCAAATGTTTCTTGAAAATAGACCGAAATGGATCAATTACAATCGATCAATGTAATACTAAGCCCATGGGAAACGTAATAATCAATCCTTATGCTAAGGAAGAATGCACTCGGGCTACGCCTTTTTGGGGAGGTCCGTCAAAGGCTTAGGAAATGTAAATTGTGGAATGCAATTGCGGAATTCACTCACTGTAAATTGCGGAATTCACCCGTCTTCGACAGACAGTGGCGTACCGGCCTTCCAGGAGGACGTATTCCGATTGCGTCCCGCGGTCAACTTTTCCTGCCTGTTCCCAAAAACACTCTTATTGTATACTGTTCGGCTTTACTCTTGAGAATAGGGAAGAGATCGCGCAGATATCAGTGCTTCAAGCGCCCTTTTTGCTTGAAGAACATGGAAGAAGAAAAGAACAAATGCAACTTTTCGCGTTATTCATTTCGGTTTATCTTGTTATGTAATGATCAGATAGAGTAAGTAAAGATTTATATTTTAGAATTAAACTGCATTAAAAATTTTCTTAACTTATTCAGACTAATTTCTACGTATACCGAGGACTGCTCCAAGGATACAATCGAGCTATTCCACAATACAGTGTGTATACCCTCGAACGTTAAAGCACTTTTGATCTTCTGCGCATGCGCAGTTCAAGTTTCACATCCCTTCAGTGCATCTGCGCATGCGCAGAAGATGGATAGTGCTGTCCGCTCTGGCGTGTACAAACTCCCTATTAAGAAGCCAAAAGTTAAAGGGATCGACTGAGAAGCCGACGCGAAGACTCTTACCGCGCGATGCAATCGGTAAGCGGTTCCCTTCCGGAAACTGCCCAATCATCTTGTGGGTGGGAGCTAAATTTTAAACTTCATTTGTGGGTTAGAAAGGTACTTCAGCTGTCATGGGGTCTGCCTGTGGTGAAGTGCCAGTGCACCTACTTTATATATGTGGATTCCAGTAGAATTTCTCGAGGACAAAGTGATTTCACAATCGATTCTCTTGAGGTCATCTCTTCGCAGTCTTAGGAGAGGCCCGCAGCGACGTAGAGGCTGGAAACGAGAAACACATTTATGTTCATTCCTCACAAATGAAATCAAGCAGTCAGCGTGGACGTGTTTATTTTTGTTTAAATTATTAACAATATCATTTTTCGTAATTGAAGTCATGGCCCATTAACACTATTTTAGGAAAAAGCATTAAAATTATGCTATTTTGAGACATTAGAATTTCAGTGAACTGCCCATTCCTGGCAATGTATTAAAGACACTTCAAGAATAATAAATGTCGCTCCTTGTTTTGAAACCTCACACACAATTACTGAATGAAAAATGTAATAATTTAGTGTAATAAACTGCGAGTATTAAACTCGTCTGAATAACAAAGAGGAAGTAATATTTTGTTTTCTTCCTCAGTTTTTCGATAAAGGCATTTTTATAAGACAAAATATTTTATGTTGAGAAAATATAAACTACAATTTAACTTCTCCGTGGTTTCTAAACTCTCAAGGCCAAAATACATAAATAAATCACCTAAAAGATGAATATATTTATTACTTCAAAGGAGAATCTAAATGTAATTCTAACTCATCAATTTTCAAGGTGGATTTTCGTGGAACGGAGGATCTTCAGCCTCCCATGTCACGCTTGTTGAATGGACGAGAACCCTATCAAAATCCCTTCCTACAATTCCTACCTGAATCAGGAGTCACTCGATTGCATCCTGCGTAAGGATTCTCTCTAGCCCGATTTGCAATTACTCCCCTTTCAGTTGTCACTCTACCAGAAGGCCTATCCCAATTTCAACCAGGCCAGTTTTGCGGGCCGAGAAAGGAGGAAGCAATTTTGCTGTTTCCTTTCACGGGTAACGCGTTCAGATGTTTTCTCTCCAGTCTATAAAAAAACCTTTGACTTGGCATAAATTCAGAACTGTTTGTTATCTAAAATTCAATTATGTCAATTCAGCATATTTTCAGTGAAGACCATGGTCCCTTTACCCCCTCTTCTTCCTGGAGCGACGGTGTACGTAGAAATCATTATCAATAAATAGAGAATATTCAATAAGTTTTCTTCCAAAATAAGCTTTCCGTATTGTTTCTATCTGAGCACGCAAAATGTACAATACAAAAAGGAGTATTTATACTTTTCTGCTTTCGGTTCTTTAAAAACGAGAAAAACTGCGAAGCAATGATATCTGAACGAGCTCTGCGTTTCAATTCTTGATAAACATTTTTTCATTGCTATATTTTACGCAGTAAAAAGCACATGTAGCCGACCTGGATGGCCGAGGTGGCTAAGAGCGAGTACCGACTCAGCGCTTCGGTCCGAAGGGACGCGGGTTCGAGTCCCGCCTTGGGCATGGCTGTTTGTCCCTTGACTTTGTGTGTGTGTTGTCGCGGAGGGCCTCGCGTTCTGCTGACCCCAGATCAGAGGAGCCCGCAAGTGTTTGTCTAGTGTATGGTCGAATATGCGTCCCTTCGGGACGTAAAGGGCAACCGGCTGTCGGCTGGATAAAAGCCCTAGGAGGAAAAAAAAAGCACATGTATCATTTACAGGAAGGAGCGCTTTCAAATGATTCTACTCACCCGTGCTTTCTTGAGGTGCCGTCGCTCTCCCCTCTGCGCGTCGTGTGTGCAACCGCAGCGTAAAGACCCCCACAGACCGGTGCGGTAGATCCGCAGCGGGTGCGGCGCGGAAAGTTCCGCGCTAAACGCGGCCGCGGAATTCGCAGGACCGTTCACACCGGAGCGTCAATTATGAGTCAGCGTTTGGTGACGGTTGGCAGGGTCGCTCGACCCAGAGGGGAGGGAAGACTCCCGAACACGGGAGGACTTCCACGAAAGTCGAGCTACAGTGGAAGAAATGCGTCTGACTGCGTTACAAATTTCGCCGCCGATTAAACCCTGCCAATCCGTTGCCGCGACGCTCGCCTGCCGCGCAGGTCTGAACGTGCTCATAAGGCAACACGTGACGCGAAACGTCTGCTGCGGCCAATCCGCGTATGCTGCGGATCTTCCGCGTCGGTCTGTGGGAGCCTTAAGAGGCTGCTCGAACACCTCGCTGTTTATTCGCTGCCAATCCGTTGCCGCGCAGGTCTGAACGTGCTCATAAGGCAACACGTGACGCGAAACTTCCGCTGCGGCCAATCAGCGTCTGCTGCGGATCTTCCGCGTCGGCCTGTGGGAGCCTTAAATGGCGCGCGCGGAGACCGCAGCTTCCTCGCGGGTGGAGGTCTTCCACCACAGAGCGCGCACTGCTCGCTTTCTTTGGTTCATTAACAATAAAATTTTTATTTCAAAGAGGCGAGAATATTTATCATAAAATGTATAAGTATGTATGCACTTTTGGGTCGCATTTATTCCATTTTGCCGGCTAGCTTACAGAGTTCCCAAGACTTGTTTGCTTTCCACGCCTCGGGAGAGTAAGAGAGACATGTGGGGAACATGGGGCGTTCCCTTCACCCTATCCAGCTAACTCTGAGCCTTTGCTCGTCACTCAGCTGCAGAAACCGATACCATTTTATTGGTAAGTTACAGTTCTATTTTTGCTCCGACCGGGAATCAAACCCGAGATTGCACCACGCAAAGCTAGCTCGCTTCCCATGAGCCACCCAGGGGCCACATTTACAACATTATTATTATTATTATTATTATTATTATTATTATTATTATTATTATTATTATTATTATTATTATTATTATTATTATTATTATTATTATTATATGAACAACTTGTAGCCTGTAACATTATGTAACATATAAAACAACCTGTAAATTATGTGTAGCATAAAACATTATACCTGATAACTCCGAAATTAATATGCAAACTATCGTATCGTAAATACATTTGTATCAATCAATTTCTTGTAACAAACTGGGTACTTGATGTTTAGTCGCAAGACTTATGATAAACTGATGGTAAATAAAGAAACAAATTCAATTATTATTATTATTATTATTATTATTATTATTATTATTATTATTATTATTATTATTAATATTTGTTATCATTTATTATTATAATATTATTAATATAATTCACGACTAAATATGTTATGAGTCGGTTGATTATAAAGTCTTCTCTGGGGTGCAATCACCTTCCTAAATGTGGGCTGTTCCAAATAAAGCAATGTCTTGCACGTCTCAGTCTTTTGAATGACCTGGGAGTTTAGCCAAGTTCTGACACAAATTGTGCAGAACAATCCCAGAGAAATCCCAGAGCTCGATAACTATCGGGACGACGATGCTTTTACGTCCCACCACATTCGTCTAATCTCGATTCTCAAACTTGTATTTAAGATGTTTCTCTGCCTACTTGGTTACGACGTTTTGATCGCATGGCACAGCAACATCTACAAGTAGATCACAATTTTTTCTCCAAATCCAGAACAACAATATTCGGTTTGTTGGCCGCCATCGTGCGATCAATTTGAGTTTGTTGGTCGTACAATATTGTATACAGACCAGCAGACGTCACCGGTTTTGGTGGGTGTACGTACCACTTGGAGCATGTCTTTGGATCTTCGAGGACGTTGTAGATCTGCTAGTGGAGGTAACTACACACCCTATCGTGTCTTTTCAAGGACTCGGTCTTTACTAGAATTGGACAAGCTGAGACAATGTGATCAATGGTTTCTAGTTGTTCCTGGCAAAAACAGCATTTATCATCTTGGGAAATTTTGAAAACCGCTCTATCATAATGTCGTGTTCCCAACGCCTGATCTTGGGCAGGTATTAGACCTGTTTCCGATTCTGGCTTCAACCTTCCCCTTTCAGGCTACATAAATGATTGATCTTTATTAATCTTATTTTATTTTCATTAAGTGCAAGTTCTCTTAAGATTATTTCGCAAATACGTTTATCTTTTTAAAACATTGTTACTGGTGGTAGGCGGCATGTCAGATTAGGAATTGTGTGGAGAGGCTGGGGACCGCCTAGCCATGATTAGGTTGTGACGGCAAATTTTACCAAAACATCGATATATCGCTTAAGGGTTTTCGATGTCGATGAAGACATCGACGAGAAAACATCGATGCTAAACTAAATATGCTATTTTCGTATCTATTTTTAATTACAGTACGTAAAAGGAATATATTTTATTATTTGGTTACCAGCATGTTAGTAGAATGTAAAAATTATTATAGAGTGTAAAGAATAATATTAACAGTAAAGAACATCGTGTTTTGCTATCGATTTCGTGTTTCACTGTCGATTCAGGCAATGACGCGTCTGGCGATACATACATCCATAACACGAGCAGCTCCGAAACTTCTCAGATAGCACAGGCGAAATGTGCAGCGTGATAAAGAGGATGGCGCAAAACGATATTGCTGTGGATTGCTGCTACTCTACAACATGCTTAAACTACTTTATTTAAAATAATAATAATAAAAACATTAAAAACACATCGATGTTTTTGCAACAAAATATCGATGTGAAGAAAACATCGATATTTTGTTGAAAATATCTGTCTTAATAACTTACTGTTTTCTTGCCATCCCTTCGTGGCGCCGCAGCGCTGCTGGCTGGTGCTGAAGCCCCTGTCGCCTCGCGCGCCGCCTCCGCAGCGCGGCCACGCGGGCGAAGCAGGAAGCAGGAAGAAGCAGCGCCACCCGTTGAACGGGTTGCACATTTTGGAACAGATTTGATCAAGATTGCGGTGTCTAGTCTGCGGACGGGTCTGAAAAACTTACAAAAATGATAATCAACAATAAAATGCAAATATTTTTATATTTTTACTATCAAAAAGGTAATTCGTAAAAAAGTCTTTACATCACAATCGCGACGTTTCGCGTGTAGGGATCGTGCACCATCAGGTCTGCGCATAAAATAAGTTATTGGACATGTTTTAATCTGAAAGTGAAAATGACATACTTGTTTGAGGATATTGAATACAAGTTTTGAAAATAAGTAACAAATAGCAGAACGAAATTCATTAAAATTCGAGTCAAAGTGAAAAATGTATGTAATAAATACAAAATATAAATTAGATGGGTGAGAACTTACCAAAATATTTTTAAATAAGTAGATATCTTATTTGTATGTATTTGGCAAACATAATTTTTTTCAAAAATTACGTTGAAATAATTCCATAATCTATATCGCGAAAAATACATATTTTGTACTTATTACTTACATTTTTCACTTAAACTCTAATTTTAATGATTTTCTTTCTGTTTTTTTTTTTGTTACTTACTTTAAAAATGTGTATTCAATATCTTCAAAAGTTTATCATTTTTAATTTCAGATGAAAACATTAATTTATTTTATGGTTTACTAGTTCATTGCTGTGTGTTTACGGACCTGAAACAAAACACGTAATGGTATTGTTAATACCCTTGCGGGCCTTACTGATTCTTTATGCCCTCGGGCCTTTTGAATACTTTATGGCCCGCTCTAATACCAACACAACACACAACATTTTATGAATTCTATTTATTAAAGTTACGATACAATCAAATACAATAAATAAAAGGCAGAATGCTCAAATAAGTAAAATAACGCGTTTAAACCTTATTTTGCTTACTTGATATGAAAATTGCAATTTCGTAATGTTCCAGTGAATATACAATTACCAACAGTCACTCATATTTCACTGTTACGTATTCCCTTATTTTAAAGACATAGTACGTGCGTCTTGAGTAGCTGTACTACTGATAGTAATAAAATGTAGTATAAGGCACATTGCCCAACATCCTCGAAATGTTATTTTGTTTTGTGTTATGACATATTGTAAATTCCTCTTGGTAATAGAAGCAAATGACCTAGAAGTATCATTTCATCAACGCTATTTACACTGTTATTCACACTGTTATATAACTCTCAAATATACCATAAACATTTTCATATATTTTTCGAAATTTCACTGGAAACCACTGTCTGTAGTTTTGTTAGCTTGTGCAAGAATTTCCGCAGGAACTTCACAATATTATTTCACTTTGAAGGAAAAAATCAGTTCAAAAACGATTATGCAATAGTAATTAGATACACTCTATTTTGTTTATCTGCCGTCATATTGACAAATGACTATTACAATGCATCTTTTCACTTTAGACGCAAGAATAATTATAAAATGTTTCGAAATCTCGTTTAATTCAGCAATGAACTAGTAAAGCATTAAGTTTTGTATGTACCACGGGCGTCACTAGATGTTTTTCCCCCTCAGGCGACTTCGAACCTCTCAGGCCAGAGGTCTTCGGGTTTGGAAGTCACCCTCAGGGCAAAAGCATCCACTTAACACCCTTGATACATAAATCACTATTATGCATACACATGATATCCCTGAAATCTACTCGCAGAACGTCGTGATTGTGACATAAAGACTTTTAGTGAATTACATTTTTGATTGTCAAAAATATAAGGACATTTGTGTTTTATTGTTAATTTCATGTGACAATGATACCAATTCAAGTTTTATCTGTGGTTAAAAATGATAATCACTAGACCAGGACCGTTCAGCCAGGACGTCAATTCAAATTGTGAATCTGGCCATAAAGGTCCTTTAAAAATGGTAATGTTGAGCACAATGTGCTTCAATGGTTTTTGTCATTTTAGGATTGGGTTAGTCTGACTTTTGCCTCCTTAGAAACCTCAGTCATAGAAACTAAGGCGATTGAATTAAACAACCACAGATCTATTTTTATCCTAACCGGTAATCGAACCTGGAATCGTAATTTGGAAAGTTAGCGCGCGTCCATGAGCCACCCGAGGGACTTTGGCCCACTGTGCCAGTGTTCAAGTCACGAGTATGAGGCCCCCCAGGCTGCTCAACTCCCCCCAGACAGCTTCCGACGCCAGCAGGCGCGGCCCCTGTGCCACGGACTGCACCTGCTCGCCCGGGCGGATTCACTTGTTATTTACATATTACCACATGAAAATAAACGAGTTTTTTGATATCCTTTTTGCCCAGCAGAATATATCATTCTGAAGTCTACTGGAAATTTCATTTACAATCGTATACATGTTTACTCTACAAATTGTCGTTTTGTAAGAAATCGTATTTAAAATTTTGGTGATACTGAACACGGGAGCTTTGCGTCATGTAACCCCACCACATGATACGCATCAGTTTAATATAATGCAAACAGTGCAACTTAGGCAGTAGCATAGCGTAGTGGGGGCGGCAGGGGCGGCCCGCCCCGGGCGGCACTTTTAGGGGGTGGTAAAATTTCACAATAATAATAAATAATAATAAATAATGATATATTTTTAAAATGTTAATTATTTCACTTCATATTTTTATTGCCCCTACCATTCGGACCAATTCAAATGAGCACGGAATCTTTCATTACTTACTCTTCAGCATCTTTAAATGAATGTGTAATAACATCTTGCTCTTTGTAGCGTCTGGCAACGCCATGGGAGCTTATAGGGATTATCCGTATTTTGTTTTATAGTTGGATTGTTTGTGACTAACATTAATCGAGAATGACTTCTATCGTATAAAGAATAGTGTTCAATATTGTATAAAACACCTGCAAATAAGATTAGAATAAAGGTAAGTCCCTTCAGATAAATCCGTGAGTAACGCTTTGATAATCCAAAAACGTTTCATTGATAGATCGTCAGTCGTTCAATTCACATTAACTTAATCATACATTATTTCGTGTAGAGAGTTAATCGTAAGCGCTTTCCAAACAGAGCTTATAAGTACTTGTAATGAGGGTTAAATTACTTTTTTGAAAATTGTATTGTTCGTGTACGTTCACATTCGACTATGTATTAAATATTTTATTTACGATTTTTATTTAGGCAATTGTATTTTACTATCTGCTACGTAGCTAAAGCTTGTATATTTTAATCATTCAAATTGAAATACCTAAATGTGGGGGCGGCTAACACTCGCGCTACGCCGCAGCGTAGCCCGGGACAGAGGTTCCTTTAGAACCTTTAAAGTCTACTTTTCTAGGTTCTAAAAGGGAACCTGCAAATTAAGTTCCAGAAGTAGTCTTCTAAATGAGACATTTCTGAGACTTGTGGAGTTGGGGGAGGGGGAAAGGGGTTGTCTCCTCTTAGTACCTTGTACCTTTGTACGGATTGTCAAAGTATTTGGCAATATTTCCAGATATACAAGAAATTAAATTCACACTTTAAGTGTATACAGACCTAAAACTATGTGTTAACAAATGGTCACAAATATTAATTTTTACTCCGGCACATTACCGGACCGGGAACGGAGGTTCTATGCATCAACTGATATCATTGCAGTGCCTCTTGCCGGGAGGCCCTAGATTCGAGTTCTGACGGCGGCAGGATTTTCAACGCTAACTTTTCAGCTAGATCGAATTCAGTCGCTGTCTGGAGGAGAATTCTAGCGGTCGGCTGCTCTGATCGGTAGTTTACTGTGCTTTCTTCGATCAAACCAGGCGAATGCCGGAGCAGCACCCGAACAAACGGGCCACGGACCGCGCGCGATCTTTCCTTCCTGCTATCGTTACCCCTTACACACACACACACACACACACACACACACACACACACACACACACACACACACATACACACTTACACTAACATGAACTACACTACCATACATGCCAGGAGACCGGTCGGGAGACTAGAACTTTTCCCGGCTGGGGCGGCTGTGCGCTGCTGGTGGAAGACACCAGGTTGGGGAAAATCCCGATAGCCGACGGTAGGTCGGCGCCGAATCTGGCCATCCTGCAGGGGAAGACCACCGCCACCTCCCGAGCAAAAACACGCTTACACCACTTACGGGACTAATGACCACAGTAGTTGCCGCGCCCGGAATTACTAACAATCATTCAATCACATTACCGGGTCCTCATATTTTCATGTAGTTCAAAGTGTGACGGCACAACATGCCAAATGTTCACCGGGGCGTTCTGATATTGTGCAGTCTTTTGGACCGCAGGGAGGGTTTTTCCCAGTGCTAGCGCCTGGGGGCAGGGGCAGGCGCCCAAACAAACGCTCTCCGCTCGCGCGCGCGAGTGGCAACGAGGATGCCGCGCCGCAGCCCCTGCGTTGAGATTTCGTTGAGAAACGCGAGTGCTGCGTCGGGAGGAGTGCGTTTTATTGCGTGCCGGTCGTACTGAAATATGTTATGTTAAAAGTGAAAGTGAGAGTAAGAAAACGAATAAAAGATACAGGAAGACGTTTGTCACTCGAATACTCTCGGCTGTCCGGTTTCGTGTCCGTCATATGTTTCTTTTGTGTTTCTTAAACTTTCGTACCTTGTTTTATTCTCCTGCGATACTCAGCAAAATTCCTACTCTTTCCATTTTGAATCATTTCAGATGTAGGTGTTCGTATACATTTGACTTTATATTTATTAAATCTATTTTCTTTAATCAAAACATGACTAATAGGCTTAATATTACGTGCATTTATTTGTTCACATATGCTTTTTAGAAAAAATGGTATTGTTTGCCCATTTTTCATCCGAATCGTGTTTTAAAGCAGTCATTACCGCGGAAGTAACATCAAGTAGGAAGTGTGTGACACTTGCTGCAGATTTGGGCAGTGATTGGAGATGCTTTGTTATAAAAAGCAAATAGATATTGCACGATATTTGGGTAAGGATTTATCACTTTCTGTTGTCCCGCAAATACGATGATGGCACTTTTTAATCATCTTCTTCTCATATTTGCTTCTACAAAGGCTCGCGCGGAAAGTCTGATTGTACCTTTTACGTATTCGGTGGTATGCGAATAGTTTCCTCTCTGAAATAAATTAAGCGAAATCGCGATGTGGTACTTCCAAAGTTCTTGCGTGCATATTTGTCGGAAAGTTTCATGATGGGTTGGCAATTGATTCATGATGTTGGCGAAAGGTACATGATGTGTTGGAGAGAAATAAAGGTGCTGTATGCAGTCAAATCTAAGTAATTATTATGAATCTTGAGTACGGTCGAGAGGTTAATGTTGAAAAATACACGTGCTTTTGCCCCATGCTATAGTTGTAAGTTATCACTTGCACGATTAATTGTTATTTTTAAATAGAGTTTATTAAAAGCAAAAAATCTCTGAAAGTGAAAGTAATGGAAAGGGAAAATGGCAACAAAACAACAACAACAACAACAACAACAACAACAAACAGACACACGCACACATGTGATGATCCTTGTCTAAAATGACTAAGTCAATCTAAACTATCTGAAATGCCGATCTTCAGTAACTCCATACATCAAGAACACGCCATGGACACGATTAAAGAATGATACCGTTCATGACATAAGAACAAATATCAAATACATCTTCACAAATGATGTCTTTAGTCTTGTCTTGCTTCAGCAAGTTACATTCGTTCCCCGAACAAGACACTGAAGTGGATTTTATAGTGACTAATCACATTCAAATCAATAAATGACGTGTACATATAACGGCTGTGTGTGTTGACTTGCTATTCGCAACGTCCACACATATCATCTTTATAGATGGAGGAAGAGTGTTATGAATTATTGATTAGTATTTCAGTAGGAGGCATTAGTTGTAATTACCCCTCAAAAGCTGTGACTGGGACCCCTATACACATTATGACTGTCATCAAAGTACTACTGAGAAGCATGTTTTACATACTAATGTATTTCGAGTGTTTGATTTTTGAAGAAAATAGCAATACCTTTGAGGTATTCTCAATTACCATTTCTTAAGATTTCTGGCATTCTTCATATAATGGACAATTATAAAAACACTATGCTAACAATAAGAACAGACTGTCGATATAAATGCATGTTACAAGGGAGGAACATGCAGCGTACAATGTAGGGAAAGAAAAATTCGAAGATATGCACCTCCGACTTAGGGCAATGCCTTAAGTACAGGTGGCTAGAGTACAACTTTGCCTCTACAAGTTACCAAGAGCCAGCCACAGAATCATCAGTGTTGGCATGGCGGAACACTGTTGGGTACCGTACATTCGGATATTAGAAAACAATCTCCCCCATCACAAAATAATGAACCAACACATGTTCGTTTGTGGGAAAGACCAAATTGACCCATCACTTTCTACAAATACGAGTATGTTATTTTGTTCTTTATGTCTGCATATTTCTTCTTGTGAGAGCAATTGCACCAGAGTAAATGAAGACAGGCAGTGTGATTCAAAACACTTCCCTCATGATGTCTCCCTTTTGAATTCAAATCTATTTTAATTTGCGAAGATAATTGAGTTTTTTTTCTAAACCTGACATATACAATGTCCGCCATTACTTTTCTTAATTTTCATAGCGTCTATAGATCTGAACCGTTTTAACGAAACTGAGGCACCGGAAAAAAACTGATGAACAGAAATAAACACTAAACGTATTGTAAAAACGTTTTACCGTTAAATTTAGATGTAATAATGACACCAAGTGTGGAACAAAGAAACCTGTTTTCACGGTCACTTGAAAGGTTAGTAATAATAAAGATACAATAATTGTGGAGGTAAAATAAAGGGATTTTAATGTGATTTATACAGAAAAAGTACAAAATGTTTCTATTGAAAGGAACTTCCGAAAGAAGAAGAGGTATCGTGAAAGAATTAAATAAAACTAATAAAACTGAATTTGAAACGTCACTGCGAGCGAAGTCGGAGGAGTGCACGGAGCGGGAGCGCGGGCGGCAGGGCACGCGCTGCGTGTGGGCGTCGCCGCCTCGTGATGAGAAAACCGCGCGCCGCCCGCGGAGCAGGGGCGGGTGCTCGCGGCGCCGAAAGCGGCCTTTTGGGGGCTACGACCGCAGTGTGTGGCTCGGCGCGGCGCGGGGCGGCGCGGGGCGGCGGAGAGGGGCTGTGCTGCCGCCTTCAAAATAGACGCTCCACCCCCTCGGCGCCAGCGAGGCGCATCGCCCCGCCCCGCCCCCGCCCCGTCCCGCCCCGAGGCCGTGCAGGAAGCGTGGCGCGAGCGTGGCCCCGGGCGGCGGCGCGCCGGCAGCGGGGCGCCGGGGCGGGGGCGGGGCCGGGGCGGGGGCGGGAGCGGGGCGGGGGCCGGGGCGGGGCCGAGGCGGGGGACGGGGCGGGGCGGGGAGGGGGTGGGGGCGGGGAGGGCGGCAAGGCGCAGCACAGCCTGCACATCGCGTCGCGCGCGTTCCACTTGCAGGGCCCAACTCACAGTCGACACACAAGGAAGGAGCGGTTGGAGTCTACATTTGTTACGTTTCGTAAATGAATGGCTCACCAATAGGTCCATTTAACAATGAGAAGTGGAGTAGTACGTTCGCTCATATTTTGCTATTTTAGGAAGGACTTACATTGATTATGGCAGGATGGATAATCTACAATTACAATAAATAATTTTAGTTTTGTTTTCCTTGCAACTCTGCTCATGTTCTGGAAATTAGTGATAATACGAACTTATTACTTTGTTTCTGTAGAATATATACTGCCCCTGCACGAAAATTGTTGAAAATAAATTCATTATTATATCGTGTAGTAATAATGTCATTAATATCGTATGATACAGGACTGTCCGGCAAGAGCCGCGTCACAGACGGTCGGGTTGTCGTTTTGTCCTTCTGCTGAGCTACACTGCCCTTCTGGCAGTATAGTCTGAAGAAGGCCGCAACGTGATGGCCGGAACGTCAGCCTGATCGACTGTGTTGCGGCTCGACCCGGACAGCCAAGAATCCAATGACTCCGGCCGTGGAAGCCTACGAATTCACCATTAATATCATATTTCCCATAGGCAGTAAGTGATTGCTTAAAAGAAGCGTTCACTCATGGTGGTTCGTATTTCCTCCGGTTTGAACGAGAACGTCTTCAATGAAGGGACACGTCAACGCGCCATTGGCACCAGCTGCTTTGTGGGTGGTGGCAACAGAGTTACACACTCAATAATTTTCTTACAGAGAACGAGCAGTTTGACTTGTGTCCTCTCGATGTCGATCTTCGCCGTACACTCCAATGGGTTATACATTTTCCTTGTACAAATGACAATACAAGGTACTATATATTTCAAAATTTTCTCTGAAAGCGATATCGTTTTCCACAGTTGGAGTAAGCGCTGCCTTAGAATATAATCTGAAGTGGTAAAGTGAAGACCAAATTAGGAAAACTGAAGGGAGTGATCTCTGTTGCTTCAGGAATAAATGGACACTAATACAGCCGCTCGTTTGATAATATGGTTGTTTGTGAATGAGAAACAGTCACTTCAGAAGATTCAATTTCAACACCTGTGAATACGGTTCAACGTTTTTTGTAACGATATGATTTTAAAATGTATTTTCCTGGAAAATGAAATATATTTTCAATTAAGTTTTATTCTCCTTTCACTTCTCATTAAGCTCTCAGTCTCTGACCACATTCTAACTTCATTTCTCCCTCCTTTGATGCTTTCTCTTTCTAAAACTAATTCATCCTTTCACTACGTTTCGTATTTCTCTCGTCAGATCACTTTTGCCAAAATTGTTCTTTTAGTTGTCTTTATGTTGTGGAAGATTCTAGTGAGGGTTTTTGTGCTTTCCTTATTCACTACTTGCATTAGAGTTTGTTTTAATAAGCCACCATAATTTAATCTTCACTTTTCCGTCAAATTTATTCGTGTGAATTTATCATATTGCTTTTTCTCATATTGCTCCTTTTAGCTCCTTTGTCCTGTCACTTCGTTAATCTTTGTAATTAATCTTAAAAGGGGAGGGAGAATAAACGGAACAAAAGGAAAGGCCAAGCTCGTAAACATACAGTTTATGAGGAAATATTGAAAATTAAAATATTACAAAAAACAAACAAACATGTGGTTCAGGTTCTTTGGATTAAACGATTGGTATCCTTTATTATTATTATTAATTATTATTATTATTATTATTATTATTACTATTGTTGTTGTTGTTGTTGTTATAGCCCGTTACAATCCCACAGAGGGCAAGGGCCTCTGGTTACACAGTAGAATTGCCAAGCACTCAATTTGGGAACTTCCTTATCCAGACGTTATTTACACACAAAATAAAGAAACGTAAAACTGTTCACTTTGCCACTGTCAAATTTAACCCTGTTCACTTTGACTTCACCACAGAAAGCCAATTAGCAGGCACTTTAGCTTACCACTTTTCGCTTTGGCACTTATCAAGTTGGTGAGAAATTGAGTAATCTAGTATACGTTCTTTGTGTTACTTGTCCAGAAAAAAAATCAGCATTCTAATGGGTGGTCTGAGAGTTCGACTCGTGACTTTCCGTCTTCAAAACACTGGCTCATACCCCAGAATCTCCTAGACCATTCGACCTTGGTAGCTCGAATTTCCGTGGTTCTGAATGCTCGCAACCCAGAGTATGCCAGTGAAGTTCTTGGCGCACACTCGGAGGCAGCGGAACTGGAGAGTCTTGCATTCCTCCGCTTCTCATTTCAGTATTGCTCTAGAGACAATCGTAATCGCTGAACAATCGCCCTTCTTCCTACTCCTCATCTTACACCTTCATTCTTTTCAAATGCATTTCTCAACACCTTCATTTACTTTGCTTTCGAGTATAACCCTTTCCATCCTTAAGACAGCTGTGATTATTGTAATGAATGTTCACATTTCATCTATTCCGAATTTATTCATTTCAATTTAGCTAATTACTTTCCAAGTTGGTCGTAACTGGAAATCACGTGTTATGGCGTGCAATTACTTCTCACTTCAATATCCCCAAGTTTTTGCTGAAAAAACACAATCAGAAGTCGCAGTTCGAACTACGTACCGTTCTTAAGACCAATGTCATTGGATGGTACATAAAGGCGAGGCAGACCACAGTGGTTATCAGAAAATGGCGTGGGGTCAATTTTATCACAGACTTCTTTTGATCACATTGCACCTATTCCATATTCGTTCATACACATTAAGTTAATTGCTTCCTTACTGATGTATAACTAATCAGTAGGCTTGTGGTTACCACCTGGCAATCAGCCAATTGTAGCCAAATAACTTTCCTTCTTCTTCTTCTTCTTCTTCTTCTTGACTTTTTCACATCTGCCCCGCGGAGGGGAGGACATTCACCTGCCGTAGTCACTTCCAATGGCTCACTCCTACGGCTCCGGCGAGCAAGTAGGGGCACTGTTGATGAATTCCGTTGGTTTAATCCAGGTCTTCTCCCAGGAACTTCTAATCTAATAACTTCTAATCTAATCTAATAAACATCTATCTATTAAAAAGGGAAGAACAGTTCTATTTGCCGATGAGACGAATGTTCATTGCAAAAAAGAAACAATAAATAGTACAAATTCAGAAGTTTCAAATTGTTTTTGTAGTAAAAATTAATAGATAACGAAGGAAAAACTGTCTCAATGCAATTTTGCGTTTCAAATCGGCAATCGTATGCCCCATTGAAAATGAACAATATGCAATTAGCTGATGTTAAGGTAACAAAATTTCTAGGTCTCTCGATTCAATCAAACCTCAAATGGAATGTACATATAACAGAATTAAACACTAAATTATGCTCATTGTGTTATGCATTCAGAATTCTTTCTAATTCTGTCAGCCTTCATGCAGCTCGTTGCGTGTATTTTGCAATGTACATTCCCGCCTGAGATATGGCATAATATTCTGGGGAAGCTCATCCTTTAGTTCCCAGACATTTAGATTGCAAAAGAAAATTATCCGAATAATGAAAAAAAATGCCATCCAAGTGATTCCTGCAAGCCTCTTTTCATTGAGCTTGGAATCTTACCTTTGCCTTGCCTATTTATTTACGAATCTGTAGTATTTGTCAAAACTGACTTACTTAAAGGAGGGAACTTATTTTCATGTAATACTGATATTTATAGTTACAACACTCGACGTGGAAATCAGGTTCATCGGGTGTCAGTATCAACAGCTCACTACAAGAAATCCACATACAATACATGTACGTTACTTTACAACACATTGCCAGATGAAATTAAACAATTAAAATTGGTACACAAATTTAAGTTAAAAGTAAAATCATTTCTACTGCAAAACTGTTTCTATACAATTAGAGACTATACTGATCGTCAAAAAGAAAAATAATGTTTACTTTAACAAAACCAAGATGTAGTATAATGAATTAGTTTACATTTGCATTGTATAATTTAAAAAAAGACTTAAATGCCTGTAACAAGTAATGTACTTCAGCTTCCGGGTCAATGGCCCCCATGTCGATCGGGTTCTTGTCCAGTTTCCCTGATCCATTGAGCAAATGCTGAGATGGCGCCTTGATCTGCTTCTGGACGTAAATGTAACTTCACTATGCGCACGTTTTGTTGAACTTTCCTTTTGCTTGTAGTGGTAGTAGAGCTTAGGGTGAGTTTCTATTTGTTAGCAATAGAGAAAAAAGAAAAATCAAATCCGTTCGTCTACCGTTACAAATAAGTTTTCTATAATTCGGCAACGAAAATATCTAGATTTTGAAATGTTAATCTCCCGCTTTGTTAAATTTATTATTATTATTATTATTATTATTATTATTATTATTATTATTATTATTATTACTATTATTACTATTTTTCATCTTTCAACTATTAATAGTTAAATAGTTGGGAAGGGATTCTGAAACTCAAGAAAGCGTGCGCAGATGATTTTCTCCCCCTATACGTCACATACAGTTTTTCACTGTTTTTGACTAAATAAATAAATAAAATTTCTTACTAAATGACACGTATCCAAAATTACCGATTTTTGCATTATCAGCAGTTTTCCAGCACCTAATGTCTCAGTTGACGCTTTGTCGATTTTAACACTACTCCAGTATTTGAAATTTCTATAGGGTGAATGGTGACCTCTTTTACCTTCCAGAGCTTCTTTATCTCATCTGCCAACTTCTTATATTTACTAATCTTTGCATTGTAGGTAGTACTGATGTTATGAGAGAGAGGGATGTCAACGTCAAGAATATGCACTTCTTGTCTACTTTTGTCAATGAACAAGATGTCAGGGCGGTTGGCTGGTACAGTAACATCTGTTCTTATTTCTCTGTCCCAGTATATCCTCATATTCTGGTTGTCCACAACATTTGAAGGTTCGTATTTGAAATAAGGGACTTTCATTATATTTCCTATTAAGAGTTGATGAAGGATTTTCGCCACATTGTTATGTCTCTTTGTGCATTCCGTTCTTGCTAGAGGTTGACACGATCCAATTATATGTGTTTGGTTTCCGATGAGCTGTTACATTTCTTACATTTATCATCTCTGTGTGCTTCTTTTTCGACATACTTTCGATAGTTTCTTGTTGGTATAACCCTGTCTTGAATAGCCATCAAGAACCCCGTTGTCTCGCCAAATAAGTTTCCTTTCCTAATCCATAAGTGTGTTGACTCCTGGCCAACATCCTCGTTCTCCAGCTAGTTGGCATACGTTCCATGCAATGCTTTTGACGTCCAGTCTGTCTTCTGGTTCTCAATTAATTTACTCTACAAGGCGAAATTCTTGTTTGCGAGATGCAAAGATGTTGAATTCACATCGGCTTTGCATATGACTCGAAACATATCGAGAGATACCTGTTTGCTGTGAAAGTATTGTCTCAAGCTATTAAATTGTTTGCTGAGGAGAGGTGCGATGTCAATTATGCCCATTCTTCCCATCGATGCAGGGAGTGTATTTCGTTCTATTGCAGCTTATGGGTGTCTCATTCGGCAATCAGTGAGCTTTGTTCTGATCACTCTTGAAATGTCTTCCAGATCTGTTAATAACCATTTAATAATTCCAAATGAATATGTGAGAACAGGGATTGCATATGTGTTAATGGCTCTTATTTTGTTTCTGCTGTACAGTTGAGTTTTAAGTATGCTTCTGATTCTTTGCAAGAAGTTCTGTTTCAGATTCTTTTCTATGTGCATATGATCAATCCCTTTCAGTTGTTCAATTCCAAGGTATTCATACTGATTAGAGATATCAAGATCTTTTATCGTGTTTTCAGGTGTCACGTCGTATCCCTCTGATATAACAATTTTGCTTTTTACAAGGTGGACAGATTTGCACTTGTCAACCCCAAATTCCATACGTATTTCGCTACAGAACCGGGTGGCCATGTCAAGGAGTTTGTGTAGCTGTTCTCTTGACTTTGCATACATTTTTAAATCGTCCATATACAAAAGATGATTGATCACATAGTTCTTGGACGGCATAGTTTGTTTGAATCCATATGGTATATTATTAAATGATTCACTAAGTGGATTCAGTGCCATACAAAATCATAAGGCGCGTAATGAATTATCTGGAAAAATACCTCTGTTGATCTGGATGGTTCTTGAGGTTAACTGGCAATGATTGGTAAAAAGGTGTAGAACGGTGTTCCATTCCTGCATCATATGTTTGAGAAAATTCATTAGTTTTGTGTCTACTTTATATATATATATATATATATATATATATATATATATATATATATATATATATAAAATCAAGAATGTCCATTAAATATGTGTGCGGGATCGAGTCAAATACTTTTTTGAAATATGTGTGCTGATTTTCTTTCTTTTGTCACTGCTTGGGATTTTATAACCATATCTATTATCAATTGTTCTTTGCATGCTTTTGACAGCCTACATCATTCCTTCTGTTCTTCAGTCATTATATTGTTCTCTTCTACATGTGTGTAGATCCTGTTCGTGATAATGGCTGTTAAGTATTTGTACATTGTGAGTAGACATGTTATTGGGCGATATTTATCTGGGTTTAGTGTATGCTGAGCTTTTGGTGTTAAGACTTTAACCTCTAGTATAAAATGCAGGCGTATTATCAGGGGGACATAATGATGTCATTATAACAATCTGCACTGTTCGTATGTATACAAGTGAAGTGTACAGACGCTTTCCAGTTAGATGATTTCTTTATTACTTATCTTACATCTTCTTCATTAATATGTACGGGTACCATTCTTTCAATCTTTTCCATTCTTTTTCTCTCAGCAACTAGCACCAAGCTGTTTGGATCATGTTGCGTAGGCTCTTCTCAGACACTGGACTAAAAGTTGATTTGTGGTTCAGTCGGAACAGTATTTATGTTATCTCCTTTATTGTGTTTATGTTGAGCGTCAATCTGGAGTTTCCTGTTGAATAATTTATGGTTATAACTCTGCGTTTTGCCTTTTCCGAATGGCAGTTGTTTTGTACCTATACAGCTAGCTGTTGGGTATGCTTATCTATTATTTCCATTAAGACGCTCTCTGACAATTGCGCAAGTGTAACTACTTTGATACATAGGACACGTTTCTTTAGATTTTTGGTTCACACTCCCTTCTTATATTGTGTAAGTTTTCCATGTTTCTCCCTCAGCAGCATCCGCTTTTCTAATCTGACTTATCTGACTTGATAATTGAGATTTTTATCTTTCGCATGATTTTTTTTTTATTTTACTGACCATCCTGAAGATTTCGTTGGAAAAAGTTTCGGAAATAAACATCGTGTCAGAAATTTTTGGGGAAGTATATATGTTGGATTTTCTGGTAATAGTACCTTCGTGAGATCAGCCGCAATTCTGGAAAAGTGTTGGTTGAAGAGATTGCAACTTTTTCCGGATTACTAGCTTCTCTTTCATTATCCTTTAAAACAACATTCTCTACAAGGTATCGAGATGATGTGGTTGGATTTTTTACGATATTCCACATTGCTTTAGTTTTGTTACCAGCATTCAAAATATCCTGATTATTTTTCATTATTTTTGCCTGAACTATTACTCTCCTTAAATTTTTTTGTATTGTCGGAAGTAGACTTGGAAACCGGGAATTTAAAAAAAGGCTGGTTGTTAAGTGTTGTGTCTTTTGTTGACCTTGATAGATTCAGAACTGGAGCTGCACCACAGTATACAATGAATGAAGTTCTTGCAGTGTTTTCTTCTGTTCTAATTCAGCTGGTGTAATTTATGAGTTAAGAATATGTACACGCTCCATCATTTTTGCTGTTATAGTTTTCGGTTTTAATAACTTCGGTTTCGTATTTGTATCAATCCCATAAAACCTGGTGCGTGTTGTATAAAACTCCTGCTTAATTGTAGAACTTAATGCCACTGTACTCCAACGACTAATTTCTGACATTTGATTTCTACTTGTGTTTAAGTGGTGAGGAATGTTATGGTTGTAGTGTCATTACGACTTATTAAATCAGGTTGGATGGGGGGATTGTCATTGTTTTGATGCATTTCAATCTTGATAAGATTAATCTCTTGCTGTGACAAAAGATGAGAATTAATTACTACTCTTTTTCTATCGACAAGGTTTTGTTCATTGATAATCCCAGAATTTTCTGGATATATTTCAAGAAATTTCAAAAACATCCGGCGAATGAAAATCTTGTTCATATCAGTATTCCATTTAATTCGTTGTCTGATGAGGCCTGCTTTAGTCGTCGGATAATTCTCCGGCAAAACACGTTCAGCAGAGGAAGCATATTGTTTTGGGTGCTTCTATGTGGCTGTTCCATTTTCGGGTTGGTACCCGACCAGGGCCCGCCTACTCGGCTCCTCGTCACCACCTGCTCGCATGCTGTCGCCCCCAGCGTTGTCTCCAGAGACGCCCTGGCGCTCCCAAGCAGCGGCTTCGGTTCCGAGGACATCCGACTCTTGGTTCGTGTCTCCATATTTCTATGGGTCAGCTTTTTGACCCTACATCCAGGTGGAGAAGGAAGGAAATCGAGAGGAAACCGTAAGGTAAGTAACAAAAACCTCAGAGCTACTCTGTTCACCCGTTGGCTCCTGAGGGAGTGATCGGTATGAAAAGAAGGACGTACTGATAAGAAGGGTATTAGTCGCGTCTTACGACAGGGGGACTAGTCCGTGGTGCTATTCTACTAAAAACCCCGGACACCACATGTGGTTTATTATTATTATTATTATTATTATTATTATTATTATCATCATCATCATCATCATCATTATGCTGATTGCAAATCTGTGCTACAACATTATGATTTCTCAACATCATATCTCCATCTTCCTTAAAATACAAAACATACTTTAGGGTCCCCGACCGTCCTGCTTGTGGGCCGATCGCCAAAAAGCACTCGTCTGCTCACTTCCCGAGCAGCACCAGGAGCTGCGGCGTCCGCGGAGAGCCGAGGCCGCGCAGAGGCGGCGGCGGCGCGTGTCCTCGAGGGAAGGCTGCGCTGCGGCCCGGCCCGGCCCGGCCCGGCGCCGCCCACGGCCCCCGCCCACGCCCACGCGCGCGGCCCACGCCGCCACCTGGCTGGCTCGCGCGCGCCACGCCACGCCACGCCACGCCGCCGCCCCGGCCGCTTTCCTTTCGAGGCCCGCGAGCCACCCGCCCGAGCCGCCGTAAAGTGAGAGATAATGACGGCGGATACGCCGACGCAGATCGTGTTTTGTGGCTGCAGTGTCCTCACCAAAGGCTCGTTCGCGCCTTTTACTTTTTGGGCCGTGTTTGCTCTCCTCTTCGGGAGGTTTCGTTTCATAGTTATTGCCTCCATTTTACTCAACGCAAATAGCTACATTATCGTCTGGATCGTTCTCGTCACACTTGTCACAGCTTTATTAAATGGCCCGCGTGAGGTTTTCTCGCACTTTAATTTTTCGCGTACTCGCTTCTTTATAACCAGTTTACCATAAATTTGGGAACGGATGATTGCCTTCCCTTTCGTGTACTCTTTAATTTCATTTGTGTCCTGAACAACTCCATACTTTATGGTAATATCTTTCTCTAGTGAATTACTTTCGTTTTTTACGTCTCTTCAAATTTCTAATTTTCTTCTGTTATTCATATTTTTCATTCAGTTTCCAACTCTTGAAATGGAAAATCATTACATCACCGACATTAAGGATTTACATAGCTTTCTTTTATTTTCAGCTTCTCCAGTTTCAGGAAACCATGCAAAGTCATCAGAAAACTGTGCAGACGACACGCACCCATGTAGGTGTGCGCAAAAGGTCACGTAGTTGGCATGTGGGCATAGATATCTCCCTTGTACTGAGTTATTCAAGAATAATCCTCAAGGAACAGGAAAAGCAAATGCAACGTTTCCTTGCCAACATAATAAAAATTGGCTGTCAAGTAACATCCTCGTATTGTAATTTGTTGCATTTGTACAAAGGCAATCTTGTATAGACTTAAGTCATTAGCAAAGTGGTGGCAATGAATATTTATGGTTTAATTTCTGTATTTAGATATTGAAGTTACTATAGAAAGCAAATACTCAGATTTAAATTTTTAAAAAATGCCAATACGCACTTTTTGTTGTTACAAGAATTGTTCGGGGACACATATCGTGATAATAGTGGAATTATTCAACATCTTGTCAAATACTTGTTTTTTATTATTGTAATTGCCACCCAGCGATGCACTTGTACCACGTTCCCGAGACTCAATTCTGCAGGATACTTCAGGAAGTTTCTTCGTTGCTCTCTTCAAGTACGTATAAATTCTTTCCTCTCATCACTCTTCAGTTAAAATATTACATTTACTTGCGATAGAAATATTTTTTTGTTCTTGATATTTTCATGTGGATTGGTGTTTATATCAATAAACTACAAAATATTGCTATTCAATCATTCAAAGAAATCTACATTTTACGACCATTTGGCGAAAAATAGAGAGTATTTCAAGACATTCTTGAAGGAAACACAAACATAATCATGAAATGCAGAGGAAATAATGATAGTAAAACGCACATGACCCGCCCGCCCACCAACATTCGTAGCTTCACAGGATGAAATCACACTCAAAAAGAAATTATGGATCTGATTATAGTTCACATTTCACTCTATTCTCGGACATATTAAACAGATTAATCTGTTCAATTTCCAATTATTTCAATGCTTTTTATATTTATTTTAAACGAATTTAAATTCTTCTTGTTGTTTCTTCCAGCTTTTGACATTTTATACGGTTGAATACATGCCCTGTTCAGCAATTAAGACTGTTGGCACATGAAAGGGTGATTTAATGTCATTGAGAGAGCATGTGCATTTCAATGAAAAAAATGTTATGTTATGAGACAACAGGGCAGAGAGTGCTGCTGTTCTTTTGAAATAGCAAATGCTATTTGCCAAACCCGTCTATGCATGTTTATAAGTGCAAAACCAACAAACTCCCAAAACGGTGGGGCGCCTGAGCAGAAGCTTTCACTCGAATGGTGCTTCTGACACTCCGAGAAGCGAGAGCTGCCTGTGAAAAATCCGAACGGTTTCAGATTGGTTGTATCACAACCTATAAGGCGCTGCTAAGCGAATCGGCGGCTCCCCACAAGCGAAACGGAGCGGGCGACGCGAAGGCATCCATCTGCAGGCGCCCGGACATTGTGTAAATGGCGTCGTTAACGCACGCGACCAAATTAGGCGCGGGCAGGGGCTGATAACTCGTGACGCGCGCTCGCTGCCGCGCCGCCCACCTGCGCGCGGCCCACGCCCCGCCCACCCAGGCACAGCGGGGCGGGCCGCGACCTCAACGGGGGTGGCTGAAGGCTGCTCGCTCGCTCGCTCGCTCGCTCGCTGCCTCATTGCCAGACGCGGGAACTGTTATGGTCATTAGTAGACATCGGATGTTTAGGGAAATGCCTATTTTTTTCTAGAGAACTTATTCAATGGCTGATAATATATGTCCACAAATCATGACAAATGATGAGATATGACGAAGTTTTATAATGATTATTTTGTTTATTTTAGCATAAATGCCTATTTTTGCATAAATACCTTTTTTAGGACATTTTTACCTTTTATTTATTATATTTATATGCAATGCTAAGGTATCGGAAAATCGGCGATGGTCCAACGTGACCATTCATTACGAAACCTTCAATTCACGTCTTGAAATTTAAAAATACGAGAAAATTCCTGAAAGTATACCAACTGATTTTTTTCCATTTCCCTACTTCATAAATACCAGCCATGATCTGAGAACATGGACGATTGACAATACACCGAGGGAACCGAAATTTTAAGTGGAAATAAATATAAATTCCCAGAAGGTTTCAGTGTTGCTAGTGTTGAACTGCTAAAATATATGCCAGTCACATCGTTCAGATCTCCTTCTCCGCATTCAAACTGATTTTGTATCCCAGTCGTCGCAAATTTGAAATTGTAATCCTTGAAAAGTGACTGGTAATATGTAAATATTACTGGTTAATGGAAACTATTAAGAATAAAATGTAGCAGAGTTGTAAATGTATAAATCTAGTTTTACATTAAAATGTACGAACTGGTTTTATGAATTTAAGTTTACAAAATAATATAGACAAAAATTACAATTTTTCCATTTCATTGTATATGTAACTTATGACAGTGCCTTCTTTCTCCTTATTCTTGACTTTTTCAGTGCCTTTTTAGGCGCCTAAAAGGCGATTTTTTAGTGCTAAACATCCGATGTCTAGTCGTTAGTGTAGTGCACCTTTTTATGTCGAGAGATGGCGGTGTTCTTCCCGAGCTGCTTGGTTGGATTCGGCGCAGGCCTAACGTAGCCTATAGGGTTTTCCTCATCCAGGTTTCTCCCAGCAGCGGTCAACGCCTCAACGGGGGTGGCTGAAGGTAGCTTGCTTCTCTTATTTCGTCCATTGCGACGGCCATGAGTCACGTAAGTGTACTACACGTTCTTATCGCGGGAGATGATAAAAAACTGCTGGATGGTAAGATCCAGCGGGGACTTGCAGTGTTTCCCCATCCAGGTATCTCCCACCAGCAGGGCACTGCTTAGCCGGGACGAGCTCTCGACTGGATGTCACGGCACTGATACAGACGAGGTGTAGCGAGAATCCTAGAAAAATATCGAGATTTTGCACAGAGTGAGGCACTAAGTTGAATACACAATCCTCTCTTAAGCCTCTGTGCGAATCAAACGTTCTCACTCGCTACACCGGAAAATGTCATTGCAACAGAAACAGCGAGTGCAATCACGTGACTCGAAACGTACGATAAGTCACGTAATCTGAATATATGTGGAATTTGTTCCCAACTACGGCGACAGTAGAATGTGCTGCTATCTCTCTATTTCTACATTGCATTAGGTTATTATAATTATAAATTCAAATCAGTGACTGATTGTCAGCTCTAGTCGAACAAATGCGAATCAAGAGAATGAAATATTACGAAAAATTGGCATGAGCAGTTCAATCTGCCGTCACAACTTCTAACTACTGCGTACAGTCATTTACTACGAAACGTGGAAAGTCTCCTTACACTTCAGAAGATTCAGGTTATATATTGCCGCATAAGGTTTTTAACGTAGGTGTGGATGTAAAATTAAACGCAAAAATAAAAATTGTATTGGTGAAACGGCGATCGCAAACATGTTTCGTACAGGCGACATGAATCTGTCTAATAGAGCACAGATGGACTTTGCAGCAGATTTGCTCTAAATGGCAGTGCTGAACGCGACCGCCGTCAAAGCTGCGACAATTGTAAGGGAGGCTCATAACAGGAGGCTCGTATCCTCGCGTGGTAGAAGAGGGAGGGCCGGTGCCAGTGCGGCGGTGGGCTCGGTGGGTGTCTGCGGAGGCGGAGGCCGCGGCGAAAGCGGCGCCTGCTCGGGCAGAGGGGGGCCCCACGCACGCTGGGTGGGGAGCACAGCCACTCGGCGCGTGTGGCAGGGGTGGCCAGCTGCCTCAATCTTCGAGGCAACAATTCGGAGGGGCGCACTGTCTTTGTTTTTTCTTCCAAATGTCCAACACTTTCTTTAATGATTTACTGATTATTTGGGGTTTCTAGGCGCGACAACTACTATGGTCATTAGACGCGTAAGTGTAGTGCATGCTATAACTCCGGAGGTGGCAGAGGTCTCCCCCGTTGAAAAGAGAGATGCAGCGCCAAACTGCCTGTCGGCTTGCGGGGTTCCCTTTCTAAGATATCTCCGCTATTGGGGCATCGCCCCAGCCGGGACAAACTCTAAGCTCATAACTGGTCTCCCGACGTGCGCAGTAGTGCAAGTAAATATGTGTGATATGCGAGAGGAGAGGACAAGGGGGAAGATTGGTTGATTATTAATGATTCCGGGCGCGTCAACTACTGAAGTCATTAGTCTCGTAAGTGTAGAGCATGTTTTGTCATCGGGAGGTGGCGGTGATCTTCCCCACTTAATGGTGATATCCGGCACCCATCTACCGACGACTAGCGGGGTTTTCTCCAACCAGGTTTCTCCCACCAGCGGGGCACCGCCCCAGCCGCGACAAGTTCTAAGCTCCCGACCGGTCTCCCAGCCTGTATGGTAGTGTAGTGCATGTTAGTGTGTGCGTGTGTGTGTAAGGGGTGAGGATAGGACAAGGAAGAAGAAGGAAAGATCACGCGCGGTCCGTGGCCCGTTTGTTAGGGTACGGTCCCGGCATTCACCTGGTGTTGATCGAAGAAACTACTGATCAGAGCAGCCGGCCGCTAGAATTCTGCTCCAGACGGCGACTGAATTCGACCTAGCTGAAAAGCTAGTGTCGAAAATTCTGCCGCCGTCGGGGATTCGTACCCAGGACATCCCTATCAGAGAGACTGCAGTGACATCTGTTGATGCCCTGAGCCACCGCTTCCTGCCACCGCTTCCGCTCACAAGGGGAAAGAAAAAACATCCCAAACTGTGTATGGAACGTTTTTTAAAGGCCATAAGCGTACGTACATGGGGCAAAGCGACAGTAAAAAATTCGAAAGGAGTCGTTTAGCCTTACGTACTTTCCAAAGAGGTCCTTTGTCCTAAAACATTTCCGTAAATGTTTACTTCCGTTCCTTATTACTTCCTCTTTAAGCTGATACTTGTAAGAATTTATACATATTTGAAGAAAGAGCTCTCCAAAACATATGACAACCTGCGAGTGATTCAATATCGTTCAATTCAATCGATTGTACCTTTTCCTTATTTTGTCGATAAATTCCCCACTCGCGAAGCGAGGAGAGTCTCAAGAAGCGAGACGAAGCGGAGTGAAGAGTGACTCGCGAAGTTCTTGATTAGCCAATAGGGAGAAGCGACAAGAAAAATCGGATAGAAGATTTGACTTTTTGAGATACACCACCCTCATTGAGGTATTTTGTATGTGTATTGAAACACTATTGGTTTTAATTTCACGAGTGGAATAGTCATAATTACTTATTAAGCAGCCTTCGCTCTGCCAGGGCCAACCCGCGCACGCGCCCCGCCCGCGCATCGCGCTCTGCCGGCTCTGCTCCTTCCGCTCCCCACCCGCTATCTATTGTTTGGCGCTTTACATAAATACAATAATGTGAACAAATTGCCTTTAATGGAAATATTAACGAGTCAGCCAAAAAATTATATTTTTGTAATTTTTGAAAAAAACAACAACAAAAGAATAGAGCAAATTCGTGTTTATTTCATATTATACAGTACATTTAGCCCTATCCCTACTAATAGTTTACAGACAAAACTTGGAACCGTTTTTTGGAAATTTTTCTTTTCAAAATTTTTTAAAATATTCTTAACATTTCATACAAAATTGCGCAAAAACTACATTTTCAATAAAATGTACCTGACCTTCATAAAAGAACTAGTTATGGACAACGAATTTCATTTGAAGGAAAAAAAACTATTTACAATTTGATAGTCGAAAAGAAGTCGAAAACATTTTAACAGTAAGAAACGGACCTATGCCATTTTTATAAGTGTCTTTTACTCTATTCTTTCAGGAAATTTAAAGAAAAGTAATTTTTGAGAAAATTTTGAAAATGTACTAGAGGCTGCGTGTAAAGTACCCCCAAAATTTAAAAAAATGTGTTTCAAATCAAGCTTTCAGTCCAACTAGATCGAACGGGGAATATTCATTTTGGGAAAATCCTACGAACAGTTTAGGTGCTAGCGTTGTTCACAGACGGAACAGGTTTATTACGCGCATCTGAAATGTTCCGTTTCGATGTATAAATGAATTAAAATCTAAGGAAATATATACTAATAGATAAAATTAGTAAAATATGTAATTATTCCAAAATATGTAAAAATATATAAAATAAAAATAGTTCTAATTCATTCAGAATGTCTTGTAAATTCAAAACAATATTGTTGAATGCAGGTATCTAGTTTCTGTAAAAACTTGTAATTACATGCAAATGCGTTCCCTAGTAATAAGTATAACACCGCATTGAATTTACGCGGCGCTACAGTACATGAAGACTTTCAACATCACTTTCATTACTACCCCGCATTACACGACTCTTCACAATACTAGTATTTGTATACACATTAAATTCCCTTTAAGGAGCCAACCTATGTGTATTTTCCTTAGTATAGTCTCACGTGCTTTCGTTGTGTGCGGCCTAAAGCACCCCACCGGGAGCGGTAGCTCAGTGCATCAACTGGTGTCACTGCAGCACCTCTGAGAGGGAGGTTCTAGGTTCGAGTCCCAACAAGGGCAAGATTTTCGTCACTTGCTTTTCAGCTAGGTCGAATTCAGTAGAGGAGAATTCTAGCGGCCGGCTGCTCAGATCGGCAGTTTTCCGTGGTTTCTCCTGGCCCGAGCACCCTAACAAACGGGCCACGGACCGCGCGCTATCCTTCCTTCCTCTTCCTTGCCCTATCCTCTCCCCTTAAACACACATTTAGACTAACATTGCACTACGCTACCACGGGAGACCGGTCGGGATCTTAGAGCTTGTCCCGGCTGGGGCGGTGCCCCGCGGGTGGGAGGATCCTAGTTAGGGGGAAACCCCGTTGGCCGACGGTGGGTCGGCGCCGGATCTCGCCATCCAGCAGGGGATCACCATCTCCCGAAGAAAAAACATGGCCTCCACTTACGGGACTAATGACCTAAACTGCTGACGCGGCCGGACCACCGACCAAGCAAGCTGGCGCTGCAGCGCCGCGCCGCGTCGAGAGGCGGAGCCCAGTGGGCGGGTTTCCTAACCTCGCGAGTGGCTCCCTCTTACGGCCGCGTCGGCGCTGAGGCAACGCGAGGTGTTGATGGCTGCGCGGAGGAGGCGCCGAGTGCCTTACGGCCGCTGTCGCCCGCGCTGACTTGCGCAATACGGCGCCTTGCGATGCGATGGGCGAGACAATGCGGTGCTCTTGGGCGCAGGAATTCGCTTCTGCCCGGAGTCGCATTGTCGGCGAACGGCTCTGTTCTACAGCATGCGAGACTCCGGGTTAAAGGAATATTTTCACGTGACGCTCGCAAGAGGCACTCGAGAGTTTTCGGATTTCGCTCTTCAGGTTTATGCCTGTGAACACACGCAACCCGCTGCTGAAGCTGCATCATTGCGCGCAATGATTTTCTTCGTCCTACAATTCTTCTTCCTTGATCAGAATCGTTCGCACGAAACGAACGATATGAATTAAAATTATGAAGGGAAGAATTCATTTAGCGACAAATACAATATTATTTCCATATTTAAACGAATACATAATCATCAGAAGAATTTTAACACAGCAACGTGGAAACTAATCAAGTTTATTGCCGTTTATCATAATTTCTAGTCTTTCAAGCATTTTTACAGCATTGCTATACCATGGTTGCGTTGCAATTACATACAGTATAGCAATATCAATTGAGATCTCACATAAATATTACTTGAATCCCTCGAATTTCTGAAAATCCTTCTACATTTGGAGTCTTTGTTAAGAACACATTGGATATGATAATGAAATTACTTGTATTTTGCAGTTCAATATTCTTGCATATTATAAATTACGGAACATCACATTGCACAATTTAATGCTCTTTCCTCTGTATTATGAACAACATAATGAAACGAGAATCCAAAATCAGCATGTTTTCCAGGATTCTGTTTACCGGTGACGAAAACATGTCTTGACATTTCTTTGCCATTCTCGTGCATTTCTTCACTCTCCATTGGCGTGTCCGTCCCCGTGGGCTGCGCCGCCGCCGTGACCGCGCGCGTTGCGCCACGCGCTGCCCATTCACATCGACGCGCGGCGGCTGAGGGCAGCGGAGCGGATTACGCGAGGCAGATCAGCGCGGGGCCTTCCACTGCCACTCGGCGCTCCCCGCCCTCGCCTCCGCCGCCGCCCTCGCCGCCTCCGCCGCCCTCGCCGCCGCCGCCCTCGCCGCCGCCGCCGCCCTCGCCGCCTCCGCCGCCGCCCTCGCCGCCTCCGCCGCCGCCCTCGCCGCCTCCGCCGCCCTCGCCGCCTCCGCCGCTCTCGCCGCCGCCGCCGCCCTCGCCGCCTCCGCCGCCGCCCTCGCCGCCTCCGCCGCCCTCGCCACCGCCGCCGCCCTCGCCGCCTTCACCCTCGCCGCCGCCGCCGCCCTCGCCGCCTCCGCCGCCCTCGCCACCTCCGCCCTCGCCGCCGCCGCCGCCCTCGCCGCCGCTGCCGCCCTCGCCGCCTCCGCCCTCGCCGCCGCCCTCGCCGCCGCCCTCGCCGCCTCCGCCACCCTCGCCGCCCTCGCCGCCGCCGCCCTCGCCCTCGCCGCCTCCGCCCTCGCCGCCCTCGCCGCCGCCGCCCTCGCCGCCGCCGCCGCCCTCGCCGCCCTCGCCGCCCTCGCCGCCCTCGCCGCCCTCGCCGCCCTCGCCGCCCTCGCCGCCGCCCTCGCCGCCGCCCTCGCCGCCGCCCTCGCCGCCGCCCTCGCCGCCGCCCTTGCCGCCGCCCTCGCCGCCACCCTCGCCGCCGCCCTCGCCGCCGCCTTCGCCGCCGCCCTCGCCGCCGCCCTCGCCGCCGCCCTCGCCGCCGCCCTTGCCGCCGCCGCCCTCGCCGCCGCCGCCCTCGCCGCCTGCGAATGGCTGCGGATCGCCCGCCCGTGGAAGGAACAATGACGGGAGCGACGCCCACCACTTTCCGTTCTTTCAATTCATTACTTACAATCTAGCCAAATTTCTGCTATTTGGATATATTGTTGCTGTTCCCGTTTTCCATCAGCATAAGCGAAGATGGTAAAAATTCTGTTTTCGAAGAAACGTATGGTTTGTGGGCTGAGATGTTTTGCAAGAAACTTTGTGGGCTAAGATGTTTGAATTTTCATTAGTATCATTACAAAATGTTTGAGAAGAAAAACAAATAGTGCGTTTTGTCTAACTCCCTCTTCTTAAAGCAAGAATTTTTCAATTCCACTGGATAGTGGAATTGAATATAATCTATAATTCATATTCTTACATCCTATATGTTAATGAAATCATTAAGCACGTGATTGCTAAAAACCAAACATAATTATTTAATCGAATCCTTCATTCATTTACAAAGGTGTGGACGTGGTCTAGCAGAAATAGAGTAATGTACGTGAAATTTTCCACAACGGAAAAGGAAGCAGTAAAAACAATAACTACTTTATGTGTCATCATCATACTCTTTACTTTTTATGTAATGTGAAATACTACTATTTTGTTCATGGTAATACCTGCTTTGCGTGCTTCCATTAGAGGGCTATCGTTACCTCTGGAACCGCTGCCGGAACACAAGAAGGTTGGCTACCGAGATGCGTTTAAATCTCTGGCAGATTTCCAGCACCCGCAGCAGGAAGTCGGGGATTTGGTTGAGCCGGAAATGGAAAGTGTTCCAAAATAGGAAACGGAGGGAATTCTCCAACGGTCCTGACTCTCCTACATAGTCATTCTATTTCTAAATTTCAAAAATATTTTCATGCTTTTCTTTCAGATAATCCAAATGACAATCAAGGTAACATACATGCCGCTGTAACAAATTTCGGACCATACAGAAATTCCGGGTGGACGACATGAAGATATACATTCAGAATATTATAAAAAAAACTATTTTACGTGACATTTTGCAAAACTTCTGAAATGATTAAAAAAACTGCCCATTAATTTGTCATATCTTTGGAAAGAGAAAAAATAGTATGTTTATCACTTTCAAGATTGATTATTTAGACAGTTAATATTTAAAATGAAATGGATCCACAGTGACAATACGAATGAACGAGGCTTGCACGAGTCAACAGAAAACATTCACTCACACATCTTACAGATAAAATAATTCACGAATGGTTTGGTCACGTAATGGTTGAATCGCGGGATTGAGTACTTCATGGAAAGAAGTGCTTCGTTGAGAAATTTGCCTTTTAATCTCATTTGCAAAGGCGTGGAGAGCATTACAATGAGAATCAACTTCATAATTAAAATTTTAACATATCTGTATCCTCTACATTGGCTATTTAATGGTCATTTACATTCAGAGAGATAGGGTTTTCAGACCTTCTAATCGAATATGTTACTATAAAAACCAAAATATTGCTTCCTTGCCTATATATTAAAAAAGAAAATTTCCTGTGATTTGGCATCAGTATAAACTGGAAAATTACATTTAGTTAGTGGCCAGTTGAAAAAGAAATCCTTCTCTCTGTCAAATTGCCTATCGGTCTCATCGTTCTCTTGACCTTTTAAGAAGAAAGATACGTCACAGGAGCGCATTAGATCATAGACTGACTTTTCCCCAACCCAGTGAGGTGTGGCGTCATTCACCCAGATGAATAAGAGTAGCGCGAAATGCGACCAAGTCCGCATCGCTCTTCCCGGGAGTTGGTCCTCGCAAAGCGAGGAGCGCGGGCAACTCCTTCCCTGGCCGAGTTGTTCTTTACGCCGCCGGCTGCTCGGGCAAGGAGGGTGATAGGAGAGAAGCGAAGGTGGGCGCGCGCGGGCAGGCGGGCGGGCCGGGCGTGGGAGAGGGGGGAGGGGCGGGCACGCGTGGACGCGAGGGGCGCGAAGAGGGCGGGCGGGCGGGCGTGGGCGGGCGTGGGCGAGGCGTGGGCGGGCGTGGGCGGGCGTGGGCGGGCGTGGGCGGGCGTGGGCAGGCGGGCGTGGGCGGGCGTGGGCGGGCGTGGGCGGGCGTGGGCGGGCGTGGGCGGGCGTGGGCGGGCGTGGGCGGGCGTGGGCGGGCGTGGGCGGGCGTGGGCGGGCGTGGGCGGGCGTGGGCGGGCGTGGGCGGGCGTGGGCGGGCGTGGGCGGGCGTGGGCGGGCGTGGGCGGGAGTGGGCGAGCGTGGGCGCGGGCGTGGGCGGGCGTGGCGGGCGTGGGAGCGTGGGCGTGGGCGTGGGCGGGCGCAGAGCGCAGGCTGGCGCGGGCGCGCGTGGGCGGTGCGTGCGTGGGCGGGGCGATTGCTTCGCGGGCCGCCTGTCGTTTATCTCCGCTGTGGGCCGAGGGAACTTGCGAGCCGCGCAATCGAATTACGCCGTGAGTCAGCGCCGCTCATTCATCGCCCTCCTGCGCCCCGGGCGCCTCGCTGAGGGGGCGCTTCGCTTGCTTCGTTTACCCACAACGCGATGCTTTTGCTGCTGATAGGCTTCAATTCAACTTCGTTTTGTGGATTCAGTTTATTTCCGAGCCATTGAGAATGACATTCGTTTTGGAATAGGACAGAAAAACCATCATACCAATGTCGAAATTGGATTATGAATGGGGTACTCGTAGAAATAGACAAATGTATGTTTTGATCAATTTATTACTATAGCATATAAGACAAGTCATTACACGAATGTTAATCATTATGATATGTTGTTGCTCGTTGGATAAAATATGCATTAGTGAGAACATTCCAGAACGTTATCTTTCTTTTTTTAAAAAATTATTTCGTTTTGTAGTTAGAGCACGTTGTTGCAAGTAGAAAACATTGCTGTTATTGTCAATACAAACGTCAAGGGAAATATTACTTCTATGGCAATTATTGTTGAAAATTGGATTATTTCTAACCAATACAAATTTATTGAAATTCAAAGAATGTTTTACTTAAAACTCTTACGTTCACGCTGACAGTAATTAATCACCATTAACCGCGGCTTAATCAGCCCTAATCATCAATGAATCACCTCTAGTCATCCATAGTAATGAATAGTCTCTTCTCTTCATTCTATAAAAACGTTCCTAACTCTTATGTTATACTCCTCCTAAGCTTAATTACCGGTAGTTCCTCGATTTTAATATTTTATCTTAATTTGCTCCCATGACTCAAGAAAATAGTGATGCTTTGGCACATGCAAACTATCATCCCTTTTGAATACACGATTGTAACTGAATATCGATGTTGTGGTTTTATTCCTAAATGTATCGTATTAAGATTCTAAAAATCTGATTCTTTACCCTATTGCGATTTTGATTCTTTTCACGTCGGATTACGTGGAAAATCATCAGGATTTCTTTCTTTAAAATGGCCTTGTCAAAAACGGGTGGACAGGTAAAACTACGTAGTTTGTCACACTATAGAAATGACACAAAAATCAAGAACGACATGAAAGATAAAAAATGTGCAAATACGAGTATTTTCAACATATTGACGAGATCGAGTGAATCAGAATTGTAAATAAAGTATATCGTCTTGTTTATGCTTTACAAATTTTCAAAACAGCTGTGACTCAAACGAAAATGTCTTATAAATACGCATTGATTTCTAGTCTCTAAAATCTATTTTTTGTCGCCGCATAAATTCACATGAAAGTGCGTACATGTTCTTCGACTAAATGGAACACACATATATGTAAATCCTTAAACACCTCACAATTCTTTTTCCACGTAGAAAATGGTATTTTCATTTAACACGTTACTTACGCTTGTTTCAAAGTTTGAATAATAGTATATTACCATTTCCTATTCTGATGCACAATGGAGCCTGGGTGATTTGAAATTTTTATTATACACAAATCTCAGCTTGAGCCTGAATTTGTGTCCAGAAAATCATTCGAATATGATACCCAGAGTGTGGATGACATCGAACAGGCATTTTTGGAACTCTACAGAACAAATGGATTATAGGCATTGTAAATCTGTAGTTGCAGAGTAAAATACTTCAGTCCAGTTTTTGCCAAATTGAGTTAAGTACAGTACTCCCAATCTTTTATTTACATAAACGATTGAACTCAAAACGTCGCCACCTTAAAAGGAGAAGAAAGGCCAGAATAAATTGCTTATATTAAATTTCGATTCTGCATAATCGGGTAAAACTTCTTACTTCACATAAGAACTTTTTAAAATTGAAAATACTCTGTAAATATTCATAGGGCAAATAAGGAATATTTATTCCGTTCGTTTAAATAAATAACGAATTTAAATGAATGTTCTATTATAATTTATACATATTTTGTTTTAATAAGTCAAATACCTACATTTATTTATTGTAGGCAGGCACATTTCGGGCACCATTATTACAATACAAATAAATTTTATTACAGGGCATTTAGTACCTCTAAGAGTATGTCATGTAAGGGTATGTAAGGGTTAATTATACCTGCTCAATTAATTCATATAAACATCTGTGCATAAGGAGTATTGGAAGGTTATTACAAATATAATTGTAATAATTAATCTAAAATGTTAACTTTTAACACCTAAATGTTTCACATGTTTTCCGTTAAATTCAGACATTCCTTTTCATCATATAAACCTTGCGTTATAGCCTTTACTAACAAATCAATCAACCAAAAGAGATCTATGCAGTTCTTCATTGAAAGTTGAGTGTCAACTGATATGATTTAAATCTTAAATTGCACCAACCATGACTTACGCATGTCCAGTTTGCGGATGCGTGACCGCTAGCAATTTCCAAAAATTAACAGCAATTCAAAACATATTTTTATTAAGAACTTTAAATGCCTCTTAGTTCATTCCAAACATCCAGATTCGCAGATAATCAAATATACCTTCATCCTCATAAAATCAATTGGTCACAATTTGTATCAAGACCTTCACTATTTCCTGTGATTCTTAATCTTCAGTGTAGGTCATAACACTGCACATCACAAAGCTGAAAACCACCAATTTTCCCCAAACTGTCAACAGAGTTAAAATTTTCAAACTTTTTCATCTTCGCTTCATTTAACTTAGCAGAAAGTACAGTACGTTCTTCCGAGTTATGAAACCACTGCTTATCAATGGCCATTCCCAAAATGCTACAAACTGGGCATTGTATAATTGACCTCCAAGAAGGATAAAGCTGGTCGAAGGAGAAAAAATAAATTTAAAAAAGAGATCTCAAATACATGATGAGTGAATATAGAAGAGAAATATATTCCGATTACTTACAATGTTCTGCTTGTGTAATTAATGTTGCATTTATTCCAATCCATCTTATTATTTCTTTTGATGATTAATTAAGAAATCTTGTTTCTATAAACCGTATTTGCGATCACTGAGGTTATATGTTTCTATTATTCTCAATCCATTCAAAACAGTATCAGCATATTCTTAATGATGAGGATGAAAATTAAATGTTCATTATTATTCTAATGTCGGTGCAAAATTAGTCGCCCTTCGCAAAGTAGTACAAGTATTTTTAGCGAGTACTTCACACTTGTAGAAGTTTAATTTAGTGGAGAGCCATATATTATTTGAATTCGTCACACTTTCTCTACTTCTGACGTATGATCCAATTAGTTTTAAAATCGTTAAAATGAATGGAAAGTAAAATAAACGGCAAAGAGAATTGCACAAGCGAGAGAACATAGAACGTGACAGAGTAGTTTTGTTTTACGGGAGCCTTCTCTTGATACCGTTTATTTTGAAATAACAAAATTTTCATTCGGAAAACACATACAAAAACATGTTTACGACATTAGTCCAACTTGTGATTGCCCCCTAAGTCTCATTATAAACGATTTGCACTTTCGTGTCAAACATTCGAGACAAATGTAACTGGAAAAAGATACAAGGTAGCGGCAGACCTGCTAAACATTTTGCAGCGCACCTGCTTAGAAATTAATCAGAGCAATTGCCGGGCGGTCGCCGAATACGTATTCTTTTATAAACTGCTCCAATAAAAATGCCCGCGCGGGCTTCTCGCCTACAAAGGTCCGGGTAGCCAAGCAAGGCGAGACGGGCGCGCGCTCGTCGCTAGCCAAGGACTTTGCAAAGGTGGCACTACCTACAAGTCGACCAAAAAAGGGAGAAGCGGGAGGCGGCGAGGGAGAGGGGAGGGGGGCGCGTGAGTCAGCAGCGCCGCGGGGGCGGCTGGACGTCGCGCGGGACGAGTGGACGACGCGGCGTGGCGCAATGGACGGATTGCCAAGTGCGCCTGGAGGGTGCAAACGCGCCTCTCTCTTTGTTCAAGTTCCTTTTCAGACGATAAGTAGGATTTATGGAGTACCCCAATAAACTAAAAAGTTACATTGTTTGTGCTTTAATTACGTGAGTTATGTGAGGAGAAAGATGACTCATCTGAAAGAACTTCTGGGAGAAAAATGAATTCAATACATCATGGTATATACTATCCAGTTATACATCACTTAATTTCTAGTGGTTACTTTTTTCAAAGCAAACATTTATAAGGAAGTTTAATATCAATAAAAAAAATACTCTTCTACAAGAAGCCTGTGATCGCAATGTGCAGATTTAACATTTATTTGGAAACAATCGACAATTTCAAACATATACGTGTTTTTTTCTCAAGAACATATAAAAAATACAAAATAAAATTACCATTCTTTATATGAATATGAGTCGCAATGAGAACAAAAAACAATAAGTGACGCAAAAGGAATAACAGGAATAGAAAATAACTATTACATTTAGAACAGGAGAAACCTTACCCCGAAACATTTCCATTAACATTGCAGTTCACTGTCGTATTCATTTCAATAAAAGTTTCGTTTCATATCATACACCACAGTACATTGTACTATGTACTGGTGATGATATTTTTCCCTTTAAATATACCTGCTCTGATTTTCAATATTTCCTACGTAGGAGGTAGAAATAAGACTTAAGAATACGATTTTTTTTTTCAAGGAGAAAACCTTTTTGTCATGAAAACCTGCTATGTGATGATCGAATTTAATTTAAAACATATTGTTTCCTGTTCTGTAGTATTCGTCCTGAAAGGTCTGAGAATGCAAAGGGAGAGCCGAAGCTACGGCAATTGAGTGAGTGTTGATTCTGGGCGCGTCAATCTCGTAAGTGAAGCCATTCCACGTCAAATTGCACAACACTTGACACGACTTTTTTAAAAGTGTACGATACTTTTTTTCTTAAATCTGGACATCAAAACAAGAGACGTGATTTTTTATTTGCCTGAAAATTGATTATTTGTGTAGTTATGCATACATTACATTTTTGAATTTACGCGTACTTCACGAAAAATGATCAATTGTTGCTCGGAACGTACGTAATATAAAAATTTCTGGTTTGTTGCTTTTAATACTTTCAAATTTGCATTTTATTCCTCTGTAAATTATTTTCTCAAAAAATAAATTAATGAATTTCATTTTAAAACATGGATATTTATCCAAAACATGAAAATTTCTACTTATACTGGATGAGATAAAAATTTGAAAAAAATATAGGCGCATTCCCTGTTCAATTTTTTATAAAATACACCAAGAAAAAAGTGGGAACTCCACACATACAGTTCTAAAAAATAAATTGTAAGTATGAGGGCGCGCTCTGTCTTCCCTTGCACTAACGAACCGTGTTTGGTCAGTCTTTGAATCAAGAGCTGAAGAACTACAAAAAGAATGCCCGATTAGGGTTTCAAGAGTTATTGGTATTTCAGATGTTCACTCGGCCCCCAAAATGGATGGGTGATATCGAAACGAATTCAAATATGAGCTATTCCACGTCAAACCGCACAAGAATTGACACGGCTTTTGTTAATGTATGACATTTGTTTATTAAATCTGGACGTCGCAAAAAAGAGATACGTGTTTCTTTTTTTCTGAAAACTGATTACACTAGTTAACAAATTTAAACTTTTTTTCTGCATCTGGCTTGTAAATGGGTGGGTTTATCTAATTTTGGGGTGCTGATTACATTGGTAAAATCAGTTTTTCTCTACGACGTCACATTTCTTAGATACACAGCAGAATAAAAAATGGTAATAGCGAAAATTAACACAATTTGATCAAACAAAAATACATATTCAGAACGTTTGTAATCAATACTATTTTGTATGTATATATGGCCATGATGCCAATAAAAGGTCCAAGTTAGTTCAGAAGATATTTTTACCTTTTATCGTCTTTGGTTTTCGAAATATGCGACGACGGAGCTCTTCTTTTGTGTGCCGTTTCATCACTCTCCCTAACAAGACCCCAGCAGTAGTCACCCATCATCGAAGGGTTCCAATGGCCTTGGTAATGGTGTTCCATGGTAAGAATGTCTTGGTGAAAGCGTTCACCATGCTCATCACTTACGGCTCCCAAATTTTCCGGAAAGAAATCAAGGTGAGAATGTAAAAAGTGAATTTTAAGCGACATTCTACACCCTATGTTCTTATAGTTGTCCAACAGATCATTCACAATGGTAACATAGATTTTGTCTTTCGTGTTACCCAAAAAGCCCTTCACAATTGCTTTAAAAGAAGACCAAGCAGCTAATTGGATATCTGTGAGTTTGGTATCAAAGGTTGGATCTTTCAGCAATTTTCGTATTTGTGGTCCAACAAATTTACTCTCTTTCAGCTTTGCCTCACTTAATTTGGGAAACTTTTCTTTTAAATGATTGAAGGCCTCACTTCCTTTATCCAGAGCTTTTACAAAGTTTTTGATAAGGCCCAACTTGATATGAAGGGGAGGCAAAATGATTTTATCGTGCTCAACCAATGGGGTGTTGTTGACATTTACGTTTCCAGGAACATATTATTTCCTTATAGGCCATTCCTTGACTGTATAGTGGTTCTTGGTATCACGGCTGTCCCAAAGGCACAAAAAGCAGCAATATTTCGTGAATCCAGCCTGTAAACCTGTAAGGAGTGCAACAACTTTTAAATCACAGCAAAGCTGCCATTCATGATCCTTATATTTGATTGCCTCTAGCAGCAAAGCCATGGTTTCATAAGTTTCTTTCATGTCTACTGCGTAAGCCAAAGGTATTGATGGGAAGGCATTGCCATTATGCAGTAGTACTGCTTTCAAGCTGGTTTTACTGGAGTCAATAAATAGTCGCCACTCCTGTGGATTATGTTGTACACCTAGCTGCATCATCAGACCATTGACATCTCTACATACACACAATGAATTCTGCATATCGAAATATTGAGCGAAGGAAGCACCTCTTGATCTGAAAACGGAAATTTTTGTCCCTGGAGCTAGAAGGTTCCGTTGTTGCAGTCTCGACCCCAAGAGTTCACCTTGCTGTTTTGAAAGTTTTAGATCGCGAACCAAATCGTTCAATTCCTTTTGATTAAAGAGCTGAGGTGAAGTGTCATGATATTGAGGGCAGTACTCTTCTATATGTTCACTACTTTCTGATTCACTTGACATGGAGTCTGGTTCCGTGGCTTTCAAGTTACAGACAGGAACAGGCAACTCTTCATCATGGGGCACAGGCAAATGCACTGAAGATACCTTTGGATACTTTATTTTATGGTTTTTATATTTTATACTTTATTTTATATTTTATAGTTTTGCTTGAATGTCCCGCAATATTTGTAAGACAGAAATAACAATCTGAATAATGGTCTTTAGGCTCACACCATACCATCGGAACAGCGAATGGCATGGCTCCGTGTTTTCCTTTCAACCACTCGGTTAAGGTTGTAGTACAGGTTATGCAGGCAATATGAGGTGCAACATTTTTAACTTGATCACCAACAGGACAATCAAAATACAATTTAAATGTCTTCTTAACCAAATCAGTGATTGGTTTTCTTTGGGCTTTTGGAGTGAATTTCCCACACTTAACAAAAGTTGTGGGGGTGGTTTAGACAGCAACGAGATTTACTATATGCCATTTTTCGTAGTGTTTTAAACACAAAACGTTTGCACTATCTTTCACAGGAAACACTCACTGAGTATATTTTTCACACCACTAGATTACCACACCAAGCATTTACTGACGATTTGTAGATCTTCTAGCTCTCCTCTGCAAATGAAAAACAAACAAACATCAAAACTCAATAACAGAAAAAGCTAATACTGAATAAGAAAAATAAAAAAAACCGTTAAAAACTCAAAAATGGTACGTGCTAGAACATTTTGAAAGATATATTCGGATTCTACACACCAAAATACATACTAGTTGATGTATCACATCCCCGATGCAAAATGGCTGTTGACCAGTGTTATTTGTGTAGTTATGACTGTATTAAATTTTGGAATTTACGCGTACTTTGCAAAATATGATTGATTGATGCTCCGAATGTACTAAACATAAAAATCCTGGTTTGTTTCAAGTAATACTTTGATATGTGTATTTTATTTCTCTGTAAATTACTTTCTCAAAAAATAAGTATTTTATCAAACAATTGTAATTATTTAGAAAACATGAAAAATTGTATATGAGCTCGCTGAGATAAAAAATTGAAAAAATATAGGCGTATTTCTTGTTCAATTTTCTACAAAACACAATAAGAAAAAAAAGAGGGCACTGAACACGCACAGATCTAAAAAATCAATTGTGAGTAAGCTAGCGCGCGCTTTTTGCCCCTGCACTAACGAATTGTGTGCGATCAGTCTTTGGTACAAGTGCCGAAGATCAATGAAAAGAATGACCTCTGCCGGTAATAAGGTAATAAGGTCCGTCTAAGGTAATAAGAATATTTTTTATTTTTTTATAACTTTATTATTTTAGGAAATACTGCATAATGAAATTTGCTAAAAATGCCGCGCGTCACTAAATTAAAAGTATCACATATTTGAATACACTAATTTTAGAAAATCCGTTCAAATTCCATTCGAAACTTAAAAACATGTTTAATTTTGAGATTTTCCAAAATATTCAATTTCATAAATTTTAATTTTTTTTTAAAAATTTAAAAGTTGAAAATTAAATATTTTTGAAAACTCGATGAGCGAAATTTTTTTTAAATACATTAATAAACGCAATAGAGGATTGTTGCCACCTACAAAAAAAATCAAAGTGGGATCGCAGTAACTTTAAACAATCTACATTTTTTTACGAACCAGTGTGCAGTAGATTGCTGTAACAGATGCCTTTCTTATGTTACTGGCCGTCAGTTTCTTTGGATGAAGCAGTAATTTAAATACTTCTTGGGGAGACACAACTTCACGATTGTATTTGGGTATTAAATGACGGATTCTTGACTCACGTTTTGAGTGACATTCTGAAATTTTCTGGTCCCTCACAACTCACTTTAAATATGTTTACACGCTTACCTAAGAATTCCTGAAGTTTCGTAACAATGCACAGTTCTAATACCTTACCGAATTTACATTCAGGTTTGGACAAAATTTCATTTTCTTCAGTCAACTTATAAGCCACTTTTATCAAGTGTTCGATTGCTGAGAAGCGCCGTTTAATTTTAATGTACCCTCTCCCTCAGAAAAAATGTCGTCATCCCTCAGAAAAAATCTTCCACACCGCGCCAACAAACTTGGACACCCCTCGGCCTGGGGGAGGGCAGGGGGAGGGACGCGTTGACCAATCGCTAGCAGGTAGAATCACAGTTGTCTGTGATTGGTGCAACATCCCAAGGGGCAGAAAGAACGCTGTCTCAGGGGGAGGGGGCTAGTTCGTTTACGTACGAGACGGAAATATCGTCATATTTCCTTGCCGAAGGAGATAGTTTGCCTGCGCGTACGCCACGACGAAAAAACTATTTCTAAGCGGGGTTTTCCGTCCAGAATGATTGTCTATAGACCAGTAAATATTTATCATTTTAGCAACAATTATTCTAACTTTTAGTAATCGATTTGTAACTCCTGACAAACTGCTATTTTGAGATATTCATTTCAGGCACAATTTGCGGACTCTTCCCGGCCGTTCTAACGCATATTTTGAATTTGTTTATAGAATTATAAATTGTTGCAAAATTGTTAATTCGCTGTTTTCGGTTCTGGGACATCGGGAGACTCTCCCCCCTTTAGATTTGCAAAATTTGGAAATTGTTTATAAATTTGCAATTGTTGCAAATTTTTTTATTGTCTAATCTAAATGTCGTTTAAATGTGATGCAAAATTCCGGAATCCGTTCGGTGCTATTATATCTCGTTCTCGAGATATATGTAATTGTTTATAAGAAATTAACTTCTTAGTAGACCCCATTTGTTTGCGCTTAATTCATTCGCGCTAGCAGAATAGCGTGGGATGGGCATACTGAAAAAACAGTTCTCCAATGCCGCGCTTCTGCCTGCCACATGCGCTTAAAATGCACTTGCTTGTAAACAAATTCTGTGGTCAATTTAATTATGCTAAATTCCTATTTTTACGGCGAGTATGAGCATAACTTTTATTTGGTTTTTATATTCCCTTTTAAGTCCTACAATTTGCAAGTCGATATATTTATCAAATAGAAAAGAAATTGATTATAAAAAAAATATTTTTCAAGGTGCATTACGCCCAAACAATTGTTTCTGTTTTTCTATCAAATGGGTGTTGAGCCACCGAATAACTGTATTATTAATTTTTGTTAAGTCCCCTGTTAACACCGAGAGTCAGAAACTATTTGTTCCTCTTGTTTAACCATTACCTTTAAAAAATAGGGAAACATATTGCTTAGCCGTTTGCTATAAACTGCACTGGATTGGATGAATGTAGTGTTAAGGTTTTCAAATACAGAAATATTCAATTTTGTGTTTTGAAAGATCACATGAGTAGAATCACACATCACAATATTTACACAAGTATAGAAATTTCTAAATAAACGTATATAAACTTTAAGTTAATATTTTCAATTCAATTTATCATTCCTTTCTAAAACTGTTAATTTGATGATTTCATTGTATAATATTCAAATCAGAGCTTTATGTGCTAAATCTACGCATTGTTAATACATACTTTTAAACAACATTAATATATTTAAAAGGTTTTTAGATTGGCGAACGTTTCAATGAAATTTCATGAATTCCTAAATGCTTGAAAATAAATACTTGTAAAATTAAAATTTTAGCGTGTAAAAATATAACAAACTCACGTATTTGGTAAAACGAGTTGATATTACTAAAAGAAAGCAAAACAGATGTTATAACAATCCAAAGAGATTTAGCGTTTGTTTACAGTTTAGTAAATATCAATGCTCTAGCATTTCCCAGTGAAAATACATAGAACGAACTTGGTGGTCAAGTGATATGACCTTCCCAACACAGACTACATTTCAGTATCGTCAGAGTTCGAGGGTGGTTTGTTGGCCGCCATTCTACGAATCTATCAAAACCTTGAATTTTGCACGACCATCTGTACAGGGAGAACGTAGCGGTTTATTAAACGGAAACGGGCCATTCGAGGTATCTAAGGTGCACTCTTTGGAAACGTTTAACCATTATAAACTATCCCTAAGAAAAATATCAAATAAACAATGTTAAAGGTCACCAGCTTAACATTGCCTTTACTATTTGAATGTTTTCAACATCCCCAAAACCAACAGAAAACCCATGTTTTTACAGGTTATTATAAAACCAATTCAATAAATATAAGCATTTATTCACGTTATTATTTTTAAAACACTCAAATATCTACGATGTAATTTGATTCATGTCTTCATCGAAGATCTGAGAATAAAAAACTGATAAGCAGAGAAAATTAAAGTAATTTTGAGTGATTGATGAAGTTGAATGATCAAACGAAAAACAATGTTTCTTGCTTCATATAATGCTATCGTGTTTAACAGACATGTAATTACATGTGATACCTATATTTAAACATCCAAACTAATGAAAATTTTCAAAATTAAAATCATCAATAAAACGTTGATTCATCAGCAAGGATTATATTATTAAATACTTTTTTGAGATTCATGTGCTCCTGTGTGAATAACGTAGTAAACGTGATTCGTATGATCCAGTTTCTCAGAATAATACAAAACCTGCTAGACACATACACTAAACATAATAGTTGTCAAATAGTTATTTACGACATGAGTATCATAAGATATCTTATTACAATACGAAATTGGAGAATTATCAAACAAGACTCTTTAGCCGAAATTGTTAACCAATTGAATATTGTAATATAATGTTACCATTTGAATATCATAGAAAGTAAGACGCAATTTGTCAAGATTCATGTGAACAATAATTTTTCTTTAAATTTTACTCCTTATCCTGAGAAAGATGTGTGACAGTACTTATGTTAACAATTATACTGCCATGGGTTTAATTAATTAGTTTTCAGTACGCAAATTATAATTTTTGGTTTTAAAGAAGCATGGATATACAGAGTATCGGGGAAGGAAACGTCGAAAGTTTGAAAAAAGCTGTTTAAACAAGTTTGATCATACTTTGTCTAATAAACTACATAGATATTTTGAATGGCTGAGCTGCAATAAACACGCAAATTTTGGTTTGAAAATATGATTTCAACTTAAACCCTTGCATTCTAGAATCATGTAAACAGACCAGAAACATGTAACATCTTTATTATTAACAATATAAATTAATATATTAGTTCAGAAAAAAAATTAACCGAGAAATAAAAAAGCAGTCGAACTGTGAAAATTGGGTGCTTTTTTATTTCTAGTTTAATTTTTCTTTCTGATCAAATGTATTCATTTATTTTGTTAATCATAAACAATTTAGATATTAATGAAGTGTTTATATGCTTCTACAACGCAAATAGTTGCCTAGAAAACATATATCCAAACCAACTTTTGAATGTTTATTGCGGCTTAGCCATTTGGAATATCCGTGTAGTTTATTAGACAAAATAAGCTTAAAATTGTCTTAACAGCTATTTTTCGAAGATTCGACATTTCTTCCCCGAATATCCTGTATATAAAAGGCTTGATTTCTGTTGGTACGCGACGGAACGGCGTTCCGGTTCTTTGGAAATAATTATGAAATTATATTATATATAAGTAGCTATTGCTATTATATTAATAATTAATTTGAGGCGCGTTTCGGGGCCTAAGATTTTAAAAATAAAGGATATTTGTATCATAATAACTCTTATGACGACACTGTTCTCAGTTACGTCAAGTTTTAATTTAGAGAATCAAAGTGAATGGTCTAAGTTTACTCACCTAAATAAAGTTTATCTTACTATACATACTATTTAGAAAGTGTTTTATGTTCAAAACAAGTGTTGCCTCAACAGCATATATTTTCACGTATTATTCGTAATTGCTATGCAATATTCAATACGGACTATGTGAACCTGCAAAAAAGAAACAAAAAAAAAAGACCTACTGCAGCAGAAAATATTTTCTACTCGTCGGGATTCGAACTCGGGTCTTTAAAGTTAACTCACCTGACACGGTTCCCCCTCACCACCAGGTACACGACAAGACTACCTCCTTTCCGATGCGAAAAGAAAGTGAAGCATTTGCAGTTTTAAAAAAAACAGGGTGTTCAATTTATCTTAATACAAGATCTATTTTTAAAAAGAGATTTCATTAAACAAAAATCTCTAGCGTTCATATTGTTTTTCGACAATGTTATAAAGATCAGTCGGGGCTAATATTATACAGTAGAAAATTGGGGTTAATGTATTACACTTTAAGAGTTGTTATTTATTTATGTCCAAAATTAACAAGAAAATGACAAATGATAGGAAATATATTCTATTATAATGACCATATAGCAAACACTCAGAATGTAACAATAATTGGGAGGAAAAAAATCAAAACTAAAATGCCTAATTTTTCCAGTCAAAAACTTTACCACCGTGATATAAATATTTTGATGTTACTTCGTTATTTTTTATGACACGATATTTTTGAAAATAGGTTATCATTAAGAAAGAATTAATATTCTTTTCTGCGTTACAATAATGCAATAATATTAATCGTGTCATGATATATACAGCCTCAAATTTGTGGGGCTAATATGATACAACTTAAGAGGCTAATGTAATACGGGTGTCGGGGCTATTTTGATACACTAAAAATTAACACGCAGACAACTGGAAGGGATTTTTTATGTTTAATATTACATCAAAGGCGCTAAAATTCCGATTTGATGTTGATAAACTATCCAAGTGTTTATCTGAGAAAGAAAGACCAGGCGACAATTCATATAGATTTCCTCGTTCTCCTCCCTACCCAGTACATGGTGATTCACTTATGATTATCAATTGGCGGAAGCTTCTGCTGTTTCAGTGCAGTTACTGATTTTTCACTGGAATCACAAGGAACCAGGCCTACAATAAGAGCTAACACCATCCCTTCAACTCCAGATATCAACTGTTCTCATCCAGTACTTTTGAGATAATACTGTTGGAAAAAAAATTAAAAAAACAGTAGCCCTCCGAAGAATAAGGAAGCGGTTAGACCCAATAGCAGCAATCATTACTAGTGAAGAGTGGATCATTACTAGGAAAGAGTGGAGTGTTTAATTTACATTAATTTAATATCTCTTTTTAAAAAGAGATTTCATGAAACAAAAATCTCTAGCGTTAATATTTGTTTTCGACAATGTTAATAGGTATTTGTTTGCAATTTTCGAAAATTCAGATCGTTCGCCCAAAATTGAACGTACGCCACTTTTAAACATCTTGTGCTTCGAGGAATAGATTTACAGAAAAATTGGAGCTCTTTTTGAGGAAATTATGTAAATATGATGGGGTTTGGTGTAAAGTACCTTCAAAATTAAAAGATTCGTTTCAAATTCGAAGATTCGTAATATTAGCCAGATCGTTCAAGGAATATCCATTTTGGTGAAAATCGTGTTTACTTTAGGCTCTAGAATTACTCACACGAAGACGGATTCACAAAGAGGTTTTTGGGAAAATCACTTTTTCGGGTTCAAGAAACAAGCGTTTTGACAGCGTTGTGTATAGAAAATAAAAGAACAATACCAACAATCCACTTTTTTCGAACTAGCTACTTACAAAACGTGTTTTCTGTGAAAATTTCGACACTTCCTCCTACAGCATTACGTAACTCTCTTTACACGTGGAGGTAAAAATATTCCAGCGTTACTGGGATTTGAACTCGGATCCCTGTAGTCCGTAGGTCTGGCTCGACCGCACTGTGCTATCACAGATATTTCTCAACACGCTGTCCAAGCACACTTATTACGAAAAGAATAGTTACGTGTTATTCATTGCTCTTAGATTTTTTATTAGAGGAATGTTCTACATGTGTCAAAGGTATCAAATTCGCAATAAGAATTCAAACGATTACAACCCACGCAACTACATAGCTCATTTTACTTAGAAATATTTTCAACCAGAAGCCGTGTTCTTTAGAACCCTCTGTGGAAGTCGTTCCCGGTCTTATCTTTCGGCGACTATAGCCAAGGTTGAATTACGTCACAGATGAAAGTTGCGATAACGCTAGAGCTCAACACGGGCGCTTGCAGACGTTCTGAAGCCAGAATCGCAATAGGGGCATATTTATACGTGATTCTTAAAGACATTAACACACTAAAATAAGTAGTGGCGCCTCAAAACACATGCTTTATGTGATATTTATAATGGATACGAATGATTATAACTATACAATTAACCGCAAAATTGTTTCTACCCGCAAAAATTATTCGCCGTGGATGAGATTCGATCTTACGTGCCTAAGCTTCTCCAAGAGTGCGCTTACCTGCTATACCACAGAAACTCTTATAACTTCTGTCTCTCACAAAGATGATTTTAAACTGTCATGTATCACAGATTTGACTAAAAAAGAACGTGCGGCGTTAAATGCTTGTGTTAACTACAGACTGACAAAGAGACGTTTTGTCGTAAGTAGATTTTTTTGTAACAAGGACCCACAAAACATGGATTCTGTCTACAAATGTATTGACGTAATGCACTATATACAAGAATAAAGTTTGTCTACTTTTGTCGTGGCCAGTGTTCGGAATTTACAGGTTTTTGTCGAAAAATCCCCGTCTCCCGGCGCATGATTACAATACTTTTTCTTCTTACCACATAATTACCAGAAAGGAAGAAAAAATTGTTTTTCATTTTTTCTATTCAACGAAAATTTTCAATCAATTCCAAAGGTGAAATAATCAGTAAATATTAAAAAGAGATTTATTAACAATATGAAATGAATTACAATAAGAAAGGAATCGTCTGTTCTTTACTTGGTATTCTTAACAAATCTATAGGAAAATCATAATAAAGGCATTATTTCAAAAACATTCGAATATTATTGTTGAGAATCTGTGGGGAAACTGTTAATGCCGGGTCCTGGTAACGTAAAAAGGGTTAACTAATGTTGTGAAATGAGAAAAAAAATCCTTTAACTCGTGTTGCCCGAAACTAATGTTTTGTGGGTCGTTGATACAGAAAAATCGAACGACGACGAAAAGCCTGTATGTTCGTATGTCTGTTGATGTCTGTTCGTCTGTCTGTCTGTAATTTTCAAAAAAAATTATATGACCTTATTGAAAGAATTATTTATGGGCAACAAATTTCATTTGAAAAAAAATCTGTGTTCAATTTTAGAGTTGTAGGAAAATGCCGAAAAAATTCAAACTTTTCCAATTTTCGAAAATTCAGAGTTTACAGTGGACATGGGACGTATGTCGCCTTTATAAGTGTATTTTACTCTATTCTTAGAAGAAATTTAAACAGACTGACGTTTTGCTTTCAATTGGTGTTTCGGCATCAAAGACCCACAAAACAGGAATGATGGTTACATCACGTCTTAGAGATTTTTTCTCTTAATTTAGTAACTGGATTTATCCACTCCTTTGTTTTCAGGGCCCGGCAATACATTTTTTCTGCCGAAAATTCGCCGTTTTTTTCGCGGAGCATTACATAACTTTCTCTATACTACGTATATTATTCCGTATGTATGTGCGTATACGAGAAAGTAAAAAGTTACGTAATTCTACAGAGGAAATCGGCTAATTTTTGACACAAAAAACTGTATTTTCCGGGCCCTGGTGTCAAAAAAAGTGGATAAATTCAGTTGATAAATATAGAATAAAATCCCTTTAGCATGTGGTGTAGCCAGAAGCCAGGTTTGGTGGGTAGTAAATACAAAAAAAAAAAAGATTAATGGTAAAACGTATTTTCTTGTGTGAACAATGCTAGCGGCTAAACTGTTCAGGCAATTTTCTCCAAAGTTGATATTCCGCAAGCGATCTGGCTGATGTCGAGCCCTCCTGAATTTCAAATCAATATTTTATTTTTGGATGGTACTCTACAAGAAGCCCCTGAAACATTTTCAAAAATTAAAAAAATGGCATGAACTTTTCTGGTTAAAATTTATTGCCGGATAGCGTAATGGACGCTATAAGATGATGGCGGAGATGATTTTCGTTCATATACTGAATTTTTCCAAAAATGCAAGAAAACAATTTTTTTTCGCCGTTTTCCTACAACTTGATTATTGAAGATAGTTTGTTTCCTTAATGAAATGTGTTCATCAAAAACAGATCTTGAAATATTCATTTCAAATAATCAGTCCTTTAATAAAGATCACGTACAATTGTTTAAAAATATAAGTACTTTAGATAATTTTACAATTTTTGAAATAGCAAATTTGAATTTCCCCCGCTTCCTTTGACGAGCTGTCATTCTGAATTTCTTTTGAATTCTGATGATTGTCGGGACGGACAAGGCGCTATTACGACGCTGTATTTTTCATTTAATGTCAAAAACAGTTAAAAATTGTGTGTAGTGTACTGTAGGGAGAAATGTATTCTGTGAACGTTTTCTTAAATTTTGGTATCCTCGTGCCCTAACTCATATACAAGACGAATTCTGAGTACAGAAAGAAACTAGCGTTTATTCTTCAAATCGCACGAGCGTTTGCTCTTCCAGTTGCATTGATTTAATTGAAATTACCTCAATGAGGTTTTCTCTCTTAATAATAGTATTTAAATATAACATGAAAGGAAAAAAGAAAATACCGGAATTTTGAAGGAACATTTATTACAAAAATTTGATATTTTGTTCTTATAATATTCAACTATGGATATTTGAGATGTGTTTCTGAGAAGTTCATTGTTGGCGACATGAATGGGAAAGATATAACATACGGCGGCTTTGGCCGGTATTACACTGTAAAAGTTATATGACATATCTTTGATAAAGAACTTTGTGGCAGTCTTTGAACTTTGATGACAAATTTTTGACAAAGAAATTTGATGAGCGTATTACATTTCGTCCAAATTTTATGTAGGTTTGCTCGCCATTTACAATCAATTACGCACAAATAGTTGTGTTTTGCTACTTTATGTGTTATTATAACTAATCTATGTTTAATGCTAATGTAGCAAAGGTAAATAAGAAAACGTTTGAGGGTGAGGCATTAGAACAACGCAATGGTGAGGTTATGGGTCGCACATTGTGAAGCATTGATTAAAGAACTTTGAAATGAAGAAATGTTTGAGTATGGATGAGGAAACATTCAATTTTCTTTGTCGTTCTTCCTTCTTTCGAAATTCAGTCCTCTGATAGGGAAGTTTAAAAAAAATATCTTCCTGAACTGGGCATTTTCCAAACACCATATTTTCCACTTCCCGGGAAAATGTGTCAAACAAACGTTAATTCGTTTGGTTTTACTTTTGTAGTTCGGATGGACAGTATTATATAAACATTCTAATTACTCGCACTCAGCAATTATGACTTTGGTTGAAGCAATACTCCTATATCGGACGCCATGTTACCAAATATGATAAAACTTGGAAGCCGGAGACTACATTTTATCCAAGAAATTTTATAAAAGAAATCTTTTATAAAATATTGGCTATTACACTGTCATATTCCTTTTATAAAATATCTTTGACAAAGATCTTTTACAGTGTAATACCGGCCTTTATTTACTTAACGTTAATGTTAGAATATCTCTACGTTCAATAAAATGTTGTAATCAAGTTTAAAGTCGAGAAGTATATATATATATATATATATATATATATATATATATATATATATATATATATATATATATATATCTATATATATACGCAGATATGCATTAGGTAATACGTATTTATAATAGTATTCATTCATTTACTTTCCAAATTATTTGACCTTTTTCAATAACTAAAGTAGTAAATTAAAATAGATTTTGAAATAGAGTTCGCAGCGAAAATGAAATGTTTTAGCGGGCTTACTGCTTTCCGGGGCATCGATAACTGTTTAATTTCTTAATTATTTATGAAGAGACTAATTATGATTTGTTTGGTTGTACTTGTAGGTCATCATTGAAAAGAAAATATAATATTTAAGAATGATTTTAGAATATCATGAGATCGGGCAAAAATAATTTTATGTATTCGAAACACGAATTAGTGGTTCATAAACATGACTTATTAGAACATTTAATCACAGCAATGCTAACTGGAAAACAAAACAATTTTAACAGGAATTGATAAGCAAATATGTGTCCAATTTTGGCAGCGTCAATTGTTGCTGCCCACAGCATCCATTGTTGCGCTCATTGCCGACGCTTCTGAGGTTGATGCTCTCTTCAGCTGCCTGTCCCAGTTGGGACTCTACAGCCAGGTGTTAGTGGTGTGGGATTTTTCTTCTCCTAGTTTTGCCTCCACTCCCCTGTACTGAGACGGGGATTGGTAAACTAGGAAAAATAACATAAGGGTTAATTCATTTTATGTTGGACAGGCTATTTTATTAGGCCTTTAGGAAGACGGAAATGGGGGTGGAAAAAAGGATTAAATGTTTTTATTGATTTTTACTTTCTCGCACTTACTGTCGTAAGAAGAAAAGGTATTGTAATCGTGCACTAGAATACGGCGAATTTTCGGCAGAAAAACCGTCCCATCCTGGTAACGAAAAAGTGAATAAATTTATTAGCTAAATTAAGGGGGAAATCCTTTAACGCGTTGTGTAGACAGAATTCATGTTTTGTGGATCGTTGTTACCGAAAAATTGAATGACGGCAAAACGTTTGTCTATCAGTCATCCGTCTGCGAACAACGCTATGGGTTAAATTGTTCAATCGATCTTGTCCAAAATTGATAATACCCAATCGATCTTGTTGATATCACGGTCCCATTAATTCGAAACCGATATTTTAATTTTGGGAGGTACTTTACATAAAGCCAGAGAGATATTTTCAAAATTTTCTCAAAAGCGGCGTCATCGGTTTTGATTAATTTTTTCTCCATAATCTCAAGAACGTTTTAGAGAATGGGGTAGATCTCATGTTGGCGTCTGTCTGTCCGTCTGTAGTTAACACAAGCATCTAAACGCCGCACGTTCTTTTTTAGTCAAATCTGTGATACATGACATTAAAATCATCTTTGTGAGAGACCAAAGCTATGAGAGTTTCTGTGGTATAGCAGGTAAGCGCACTGTTGGAGAAGCTTAGGCACGTAAGATCGAATCTCCTCCACGGCGAATAAATTTTGCGGGTAGAAACAATTTTGCGGTTAATTGTATAGTTATAACCATTCGTATCCATTATAAATATCACATAAAGCATGTGTTTTGAGGCGCCACTACTTATTTTAGTGTGTTAATGTCTTAAGAATCACGTATAAATATGCCCCTATTGCGATTCTGGCTTCAGCACGTCTGCATGCCCGCCCGTGTTGAGCTCTAGCGTTATCGCAACTTTCGTCTGTGACGTAATTCAACCTTGGCCATAGTCGCCGAAAGATAAGACCGGGAACGACTTCCACAGAGGGTTCTAAAGACCACAGCTTCTGGTTGAAAATATTTCTAAGTAAAATGAGCTATGTAGTTGCGTGGGTTGTAATCGTTTGAACTCTTATTGCGAATTTGATACCTTTTAAACATGTAGAACATTCCTCTAATAAAAAATCTAAGTGCAATGAATATCACGTAACTATCCTTTTCGTAATAAGTGTGCTTGGATAGCGTGTTGAGAAATATCTGTGATAGCACAGTGCGGTCGAGCCAGACCTACGGACCACAGGGATCCGAGTTCAAATCCCAGTAACGCTGGAATATTTTTACCTGCACGTGTAAAGAGAGTTACGTAATGCTGTAGGAGGAAGTGTCGAAATTGTCACAGAAAACACGTTTTGTAAGTAGCTAGTTCGAAAAAAGTGGATTGTTGGTATTGTTCTTTTATTTTCTATACACAAGGCTGTCAAAACGCTTGTTTTTTGAACCCGAAAAAGTGATTTTTCAAAAAACCTCTTTGTGAATCCGTCTTCGTGTGAGTAATTCTAGAGCCTAAAGTAAACACGATTTTCACCAAAATGGATATTCCTTGAACGATCTGGCTAATATTACGAATCTTCGAATTTGAAACGAATCTTTTAATTTTGAAGGTACTTTACACCAAACCCCATCATATTTACATAATTTTCTCAAAAAGAGCTCCAATTTTTCTGTAAATCTATTTCTCGAAGCACAAGATGTTTAAAGATGGCGTACGTTCAATTTTGGGCGAACGATCTGAATTTTCAAAAATTTCAAACAAATACCTATTAACATTGTCGAAAATAAATATTAACTCTAGAGATTTTTGTTTCATGAAATCTCTTTTTAAAAATAGATATTAAATTAATGTAAATTAAACACTCCACTCTTTCCTAGTAATGATCCACTCTTCACTAGTAATTATTGCTGCTATTGGGTATAACCGCTTCCTTGTTCTTTGGATGGCTACTGTTGTTTTTTAATTTTTTCCAACAGCATTATCTCAAAAGTACTAGAGGAGAACAGTTGATATCTGGAGTTGAAGGGATGGTGTTAGCTTCTATTATAGGCCTGGTTCCTTGTGATTCCAGTGAAAAATCAGTAACTGCACTGAAACGGTAGAAACTCCCGCTAATTGATAATTGTAAGTGAATCACCATTTACTGGGTAGGGAGGGGAACGAGGAAATCTTTCTGAATTGTCACCTGCTCTTTCCTTCTCAGATAAATACTTGGATAGTTTATCAACATCAAATCGGACTTTTAGCGCGTTTGATGTAATATTAAACATAAAAAGTTCCCTTCCAGTTCCCTGCGTGTTATTTTTTAGCGTATAAAAATAGCCCCGACACCCGTATGACATTAGCCTCTTAAGTTGTATCATATTAGCCCCACAAATTTGAGGCTGTATATATCATGACACGATTAATATTATTGCATTATATTAACGCAGAAAAGAATATTAATTCTTTCTTAATGATAACCTATTTTCAAAAATATCGTGTCATAAAAAATAATGAAGTAACATCAAAAGATTTATATCACGGTGGTAAAGTTTTTGACTGGAAAAATTAGGCATTTTAGTTTTGATTTTTTTCCTCCCAAATATTGTTCCATTCTGAGTGTTTGCTATATGGTAATTATAATAGAATATATTTCCTATCATTTGTCCTTTTCTTGTTAATTTTGGACATAAATAAATAACAACTCTTAAAGTGTAATACATTAACCCCAATTTTCTATTGTATAATATTAGCCCCGACTGATCTTTATAACATTGTCGAAAAACAATATGAACGCTAGAGATTTTTGTTTAATGAAATCTCTTTTTAAAAATAGATCTTGTATTAAGATAAATTGAACACCCTGTTTTTTTTAAAAACTGCAAATGCTTCACTTTCTTTTCTCATCGGAAAGGAGGTAGTCTTGTCGTGTACCTGGTGGTGAGGGGGAACCGTCAGGTGTCAGGTGAGTTAACTTTCAAGACCCGAGTTCGAATCCCGACGAGTAGAAAATATTTTCTGCTGCAGTAGGTCTTTTTTTTGTTTCTTTTTGCAGGTTCACATAGTCCGTATTGAATATTGCATAGCAATTACGAATAATACGTGAAAATATATGCTGTTGAGGCAACACTTGTTTTGAACATAAAACACTTTCTAAATAGTATGTATAGTAAGATAAACTTTATTTAGGTGAGTAAACTTAGACCATTCACTTTGATTCTCTAAATTAAAACTTGACGTAACTGAGAACAGTGTCGTCATAAGAGTTATTATGATACAAATATCCTTTATTTTTAAAATCTTAGGCCCCGAAACGCGCCTCAAATTAATTATTAATATAATAGCAATAGCTATTTATATATAATATAATTTCATAATTATTTTCAAAGAACCGGAACGCCGTTCCGTCGCGTACCAACAGAAATCAAGCCTTTTATATACAGGATATTCGGGGAAGAAATGTCGAATCTTCGAAAAATAGCTGTTAAGACAATTTTAAGCTTATTTTGTCTAATAAACTACACGGATATTCCAAATGGCTAAGCCGCAATAAACATTCAAAAGTTGGTTTGGATATATGTTTTCTAGGCGACTATTTGCGTTGTAGAAGCATATAAACACTTCATTAATATCTAAATTGTTTATGATTAACAAAATAAATGAATACATTTGATCAGAAAGAAAAATTTACCTAGAAATAAAAAAGCACCCAATTTTCACAGTTCGACTGCTTTTTTATTTCTCAGTTAATTTTTTTCTGAACTAATATATTAATTTATATTGTTAATAATAAACATGTTACATGTTTCTGGTCTGTTTACATGATTCTAGAATGCAAAGTTTTGCGTAGAAATCATATTTTCAAACCAACATTTGCGTGTTTATTGCAGCTCAACCATTCAAAATATATATGTAGTTTATTAGACAAAGTATGATTAAAATTGTTTAAACAGCTTTTTTCAAACTTTCGACGTTTCCTTCCCCAATACTCTGTATATCCATGCTTCTTTAAAACCAAAAACAATAATTTGCGTACTGAAAACTAATTAATTAAACCCATGGCAGTAGAACTGTTAACATAAGTACTGTCACACATCTTTCGCAGGATAAGGAGTAAAATTTAAAGAAAAATTATAGTTCACATGAATTTTGACAAATTGCGTCTTACTTTCTATGATATTCAAATTGTAACATTATATTACAATACTCAATTGGTTAACAATTTCGGCTAAAGAGTCTTGTTTGATAATTCTCCAATTTCGTATTGTAATAAGATATCTTATGATACTCATGTCGTAAATAACTATTTGACAACTATTATGTTTAGTGTATGTGTCTAGCGGGTTTTGTATTATTCTGAGAAACTGGATCATACGAATCACGTTTACTACGTTATTCACACAGGAGCACATGAATATCAAAAAAGTATTTAATAATATAATCCCTACTGATGGATCAACGTTTTATTGATGATTTTAATTTTGAAAATTTTCATTAGTTTGGATGTTTAAATCTAGGTATCACATGTAATTACATGTCTGTTAAACACGATAGCATTATATGAAGCAAGAAACATTGTTTTTCGTTTGATCATTCAACTTCATCAATCACTCAAAATTACTTTAATTTTCTCTGCTTATCAGTTTTTAATCTCAGATCTTCGATGAAGACATGAATCAAATAACATCGTAGATATTTGAGTTTTTTAAAATAATAACGTGAATAAATGCTTATATTTATTGAATTGGTTTTATAATAACCTGTAAAAACACGGGTTTTCTGTTGGTTTTGGGGATGTTGAAAACATTCAAATAGTAAAGGCAATGTTAAGCTGGTGACCTTTAACATTGTTTATTTGATATTTTTCTTAGGGATAGTTTATAATGGTTAAACGTTTTCAAAGTGCACATTAGATACCTCGAATGTCCCGTTTCCGTTTAATAAACCGCTACGTTCTC